>JASKDV010122412.1:0-14285 GCA_032466395.1 Aegires albopunctatus | reverse complement strand
CTTCTTCTTCTTCTTCTTCTTCTTCTTCTTCTTCTTCTTCTTCTTCTTCTTCTTCTTCTTCTTCTTCTTTTACTTCTGTTGTTGAAGTCATTTTCATTGTGAATGTAGATCTGTTTAGAAAAATATGATTTGTCTTTTCAGTGTCAGAAGATTTCAATTATGAAGATGCATGCATTGAAGGTGAAGATTGCAAAAGGTTCTGGAGTGATCCAGATGCACATACACATCACTTTATGTATTCATGCAATGTCAATGGTGAAGTCGATGTTGTCCATTTGATGCAGGTAATGTTGAATTTTTAAACTGATTCAATAAAGATTTTAAGATTGACATTTTGTAAACATAGATTACCTGTGAGGACATGATTTTTTTTATTCTTTGACCTTTCAGTGTCATCAATGTCTAATTGTAAACATTTGGGCTGGTGATCAAAAGATCCCAGGTTCAAATCCAGGTTTGGCGTCATGTTTAGTTCTTGGGAAAGATTATTTACATGCATTTCTTCACAGTACCCAGGTGTAAAATGGGTACCTGGCTCTAAGTAGAGGAAGATCTTGTCAGTACGCTAGAGTGAAGCGCCTTTATCGGGTCGCACCTCTGATTGCCGGTGAGGGGTTGAAAGAATTTTGGATTGTAATGACTTACCATGGAGACTTTGAAAAGTGCATTGAGCTACATTTAGTGGGAGTCTAGAAAGCTGCCTACATAAAAGAATCTATCAAATAGATAATGGTTTAGTAGGGTTGGAAACTGTTGAATTGTTTAGTTGTGAACTATGTAACAAAATTTAGATGAAAATTATATTTCAGTCATTTCTTTTATTTTATTGATATTTTTATCTAATTTATAGCTATTTACATTGAAACAATAACATTTTTAAACCTTTTAAAAATTGCTGGAAAAATGGCACTGCCATGAAACCTAGAGATCATTGATGATGTTGGACTGGGTTTAACTCTAAAAAACTAAGTTTTGCTGTGATTACGGTGATAAAATTGAAAATCTTAGGTTTAAACAAATAGACTTCCATAAAATTTCCATAAATTCTGAAGGTTTGTGTGTGAGAGTGCGTGTGTGGGTGGATGGGTGATTGAATATGTGTGGATGTGTGGATTCTTTATCATTCTGATTAAATGCCCACCATTGACCTGCTCCTCAAATCAAAATGTCAGATTGCTTAAAATGACCTCTCTTTCTATCCTGTAAAAGAAATAGATACCAAATACTGTTTATGCCAACTCAATATGTTTTCGTACCATGTATATGATGTAATTATTACCAGACAACGCTTTACTTTTACCATGATTTTCCTATGTCTCATCTTCCGATATGTTTTAGATGTTCTTATGCCATTTATGCCAACTATTAATTCTATTATTTAGCCTGTCTGATGTATAAAAGTGTTTATGTATGTTTTAAAAAGCTTCACAAAACAAATGTGCTACACTTTGTGTCAATAAAGATTACTAATATCCTTGATATGACCCTATTGGTTACTTTACTTGACACTATGGAACACCTATGGATTTTTATTTTTTTTTAACCTTTGTTAATAAGTACTACCTAGAACTATTTATTAATTTCTTTTTCAACCTTTGATTTCATGATTTAAATTCATTTTATTCGGTCAGAATGGGAAACTGCTTTTATCTGGTGATCGGAACAGAAATTTGAATTTGATTGATTTGACCAAGTACAACCCTGCATCTGGAGTGCCCACTATGGCAGAAATGAATGACATGCTTGTGCTCTCAAATTGCACTATTCATAAGGTAAAAGTTTATTTTTTTACATTGGTTTGAACAGGGAAGTTCTGAGTTGGATTAGTTTTTTGTCTTGTATTCTTTAATTTTCATCATCATCATCATTATTATCATCATCATTGTAGCAATGTGGTGTGAGGCCTACTTCTGGTAAAACAGATTTTATTTAGGGTTCTCTTCTACTTTGATTTAACATTTTAACAGGCCACTCCTTCTCACATTCAACAATACTGTGAAGATCAAATGATAGGAAACTTTAATTAAATCCTTGTAAAACGGTCTGAAAACTAGATCCAGCTCCGTCCTTGATTCAACTAGCAAGGTCCTGATGCTTGCTGCAGATCTTTACCACTTAAACTAACTTACCAACAAAATCATTCATGAGTTTATATAATCTGCTTTTAAACCTTCCACAACATCTCACAATATTCTAACAATTCAACTTCCTACGGAAATGAAATAACAATATCCGTACAAAAGTAGCATCCATCTTCATTCACAATAGTTAATTACTTCATGTTGTGCACATTATTTTACGGCCAATAAAATTGCTTTATACCCTCTCTTTCTCTTCTTCTCTTTCCATCTAAAAGATTTCCACCTATTTTCATTCACAATAACTAATGACATCTTATTTTACACACATTCAGTTTTCACACAGCCAATTAGCTTGTTTCATTTCATTCATTAACAATCATAACATCATACTTTACACAGCCAATCATCTTACGAGGCCTATTTTGCCTGTTTTATGAATACAGTATTACTCTACTAGGCATGTGCACTCATAATTTTCTTTCACTCTCTCTTTTTCTCTCTCTCCTCTACATTTAAGAAATCATATTCCCTCGATCGGAAAATAGATGGAAACTTTATACATAAAATCTAAAGAATTTGTATATCCATCTAGATATTGATTTAGGTATTCAAGCCTATATCTTTCCAAATCTAAAAAGATGTATCTAAATCTAGCCAATTAATATCTTAAGTTAGATCTAGATCTATTCACAACATAATGTATTAGGCCTAGACCCATATCAGATCCAGATCTATCTATCACTAATTGTGTTGGATTGTTACAATCATCATTATGAGCATTATCAGCATTATTTTTAGTAATATTATCAAAGTCGTAGCACACAATTTATAACTACATAAAAAGCTTTTTTATTTTTTCAGGGCTGGATTTGGAGTGCTGCTTCGGTTGACAATCATTTGATGACTGGATCTTGGGACACTCGCATTCGTGTGTTTGATTTGAATTCTGATATAAAAATTTTTTCAGCCTATAAGTAAGGTTCAGTCGTTGAATTTGGTATTTTGACCAGCCATGCCTTGTGATAAAGGACTAGTTGAATATTGATATGTTGTAAATTAAGAATAATGAGAGACAAAAGGATATTAGTAGAAGAGATAATGCTGTAAAGTAAATAAGTTAATTTTCTTCTGCTCTTTACTGTGCTCCCTATTTATTACAGTTGTCTGGGAGTCTCTAAACTTGTTTTATCTTCTGTAATTTGTAATAGATTGTATTGACAAATAACGTACACTTGATTTTATATAGTGACAAATGGTTAAAAAGGAATTATGAAATCTGTGGCAGTTTGAAAAAATCAGATGATTTTCAGAAAATTGCAAAAAAGTTCAAAATTTAGTCTAGGCGAAGCAGCAAAATATTTTAACCCTTTTTGGCAAGATTGATTTGCTACCTTAGTCAATTGAATTACATTTGAATCATTTTCCAAGAATTATCCAATGTTTCATTCAGTAAATAGAGCATTTGAGACCATCGCTATTTCTGTCTAAACATGCTTGAACTTTGAAATTGAAATTCCCCATGATCAGTTTTGTGATCAGTAAGTATTTTTTTTTTTCTTGTACTGAGATTACCCCTTTCCATTACCTCTCCTCATTGGCAGAGTATTGAGTCATATTATATTCACTTTGTTAAAGAATGTTCATGTCAAAATGTTGGCGGAGGACGGTGTAGGCAGTATATCGAAACAAAGGTGGACTTTTATAAAGTGAAATATTTTTGCCAAGGCCAAACGCTGGAGGTTGGTGGGTTTGCACTAAATAAGGGGGAAATACATTGGGGTTTCACTGTATTCCATCTCGGATAAGATTTGATACCCACTTTATCCTTGCTGCTGGAGGATAAGGAGCAGAAGGAAACCTGAAACACTATATTTCAAATTCAAGCCCACACAGTCAGGGTTTGGACCCCAAATTTTAGTAGGCAAGTTCCTTACCTACAGAGCTATCTGCTCATTGTAATGAATTAATTAAATGGCTTCATACAAACATGCAAGGAAACCAGAGAAATTTGACACATGTTTGGACCTTGATTTTAGCCATTTTATGAAAATTATTAAACTTTTCAAACTGCCATAGATTTCATTCTTTTTGTATAATCTCAATACTGTGTAAACATTCGTCCCTTATATAAGATCTAATGTATGTGAAATTTAATAGAATTCCTTTACAAAAGGAAGTTATAGCTAGTTTAGTGAGTCCAGGTTTTATTTGTTTTTTTTGTTTTTCTAAGCCCTGTATGTTATAATTTACAAAAGTAAGGCCATCTTTTAAATATATATGTACATTTGATAAATTTATAATATAATTTTTATTAATGATTTGAAACAAAAGCTGGGGTCTACGACGTGAGAGTTTTTATTATTTTTCAGATGCAAATCAGCTGTTCTGTCCCTTTATGCTGAGACCAATGACATTGTTGCAAGTTGTTTTGATAAAAAAGTTTACTTCTTTGACCGCCGAAGCAATGATCTTACAACTCATGTTTTTCATAAACAAGCCGTGCTGTCTGTAACTGGAAACCAAGATTATATCATTTCTGGTAGTGAAGACAAGACCATCTCCATTTATGATAGAAGAGCAGGGAGAAATTTTAAAACTCTTCAGGTAATCCCTGACAACTTTGACATATATGTCATGGTGATTGATTTATGAATGAGTCAAGGTTTAGAAAAGTAAGATTTCCTTCATTCAATATTATTTTAATGTTCATTTTCATTGCCGGTGAGTTGCATCTCTGAAGAAATTTTATGTTATTCCTTTACTTTGTTCCGATGAACATACAAAATAAATCAACTCAATTTCATACCTGCCAACTCTACCACAAGTTGCAGGAGTCTCCAGCGTTGTATATATCGTCATTATCATTCTATACACGTATAAATGCAAAATAGAAATGTTGTTGGGGGGGGGGGGGGGGCACAATTATGTTAAGAGTGGCAAAATAAGATGTGCAATATAAAGCCAAAGAAGAAAAGACCTAGACTTCGACGTAACCTTCCATTATCCTAGAAGTTGAATTATCCAAGTTTGTATTATGTGGATTCTACTGTATGTATTCATGAAAGTTCAAAAGATGTCAACTAAACATTTCAAGAGATCATAGCAAATATATTAACTCTTTTTATCAGAAAAGCAATTTTCAACTCTTCATACATTTTTAGAATTTAAGATTCCCTTCTGCCCTCAAGCAAGTAGTATCCATAGCACTTTTTTCATTTCAGCTTGATGCTTATTCTTTATGTCTAAGCTTTCAAGACAATCAATTGTGGTTGGGAGATAAGAGAGGTCTGATTCATCTTTACGATGCCAACCAAGGCATGTTCAATCATGTTGGTGTAAGTAGATTTGGTTATACTCAGCATCATTGCATTTTTAAATAAGTTTTTCTATGGTTAATCTGATTATACAATACAGCTTGGTTACCCCCATTAAAAATTGGTCAAAGGTGGAAGTTAGAGGAGTCGTTAGATTTCTTTAGGCAAGTGGATAAAATGCGACCGAAATTCATAAAGAAATTATTGCCACATGTGGTAAGAATGTAAGAGCAAAAATCAGGTTTATCATTGGTGAAGTTTGTTTAAAGGAAGCCGCACGGCACTAGCCTTTGGGATGAGCCACGCACTGGCATCCGTCCTCGCCGCCTGTGAAAAAGTCCAACAATTGCCAAGAAACTTAATGGCTTCCAGTGTACTTCTTGTTGACTTTATGCCTCGTGGACAGAGCATCAATGCTGCCAATTACTGTGCAATTCTTGATAAACTTAGAGAAGCTGTGCGACGCAAAGAGCCAATCTTATTATGCCTCAGGGCGTTATTCTTTTGCATGATAATGCCACGTCCCATACAGCGGTTTTTGACAAGAGACTGGTTTCGACGTTATGGTTGAAAAATATTACTCCACCTGCCCCATAATCCTGATCTTACTCCGTCTGACTATCATCTTTTCGGCCCCCTCAAACGCTTCGGTGGAGGCCACAAGTTCGACAAAGATGAAGCCCACATAAACGAAGTAAACGACTGGATCGCTAAGCTTGACGGAACTTCCTTCAGGGAGGGCATACATTTATTGGCACGCCGTTGGCAAAAATGCAGGGATCCGAAAGACCCTCGTAGATATGTCATTTTTTATCCTTTTTTTTCCCTGTGTTAAGGGTTAAGCATTGTACTTTCTATGATACGACAAAAGATATTAATTTAACTGAAATACATCATGTTTCAGGGAACAACTGAAACATTCATTTAAGTGAAGCATCAAATTATCTGAGGTATCAAATAGTTAGTTATTTCCCAGCTCGATGATAGTAAATATATAACCATCACAACTTGAAAACAAGTGATTTGGGCATATTTCCAAATAACAATGTGTATTATGCAGGCGATATTGATTGAGCCAGCTTTTTTATCAAACCCCTTATATTTTTTTTAGCAATGTTAAGTTGTGTATGCATAGTACGTATGTTTGTTTGTGTGTGCGATGATGTTTATGTTAGACTTGAATCTTTCTTCACCCCTGTTCTCACTAGTCATTGGTCATTGTCTAGATACTTAAAACACTGACAGTTTCAGCAAATTTCATGTGAAAGATATAATGGAAAGATGGGGAAGGGAAGTGACAAAGCCGTGAATCCCTAATCATATGTGAATGTAACATTATGTCGATAATACATGTATGTTACTATGAGACCCATTGCTCAATTTTAGATAAAGGTTGCTCACAGCTATTGCAGAGATGAGGATCAAAGGGGCTCAAACAGGAACGATGGAAGAAATAACAGCTGCCAAAAAATACAAATTAGGTGATAACAATACTAATGCGAAATACAAATTCAACGAATCCGAGTTTTTGCCGGTTTTCATCTCAAGAAAAAGCGCACGGCTTTTGTTTCACTTCCTTCAGTCAAGTTCGAATCTTTGTCATTATGTTTCACAGGGTTCTCACAATACCGGGAAAATCTGGAATTTTAAACTGACTTTTTCAAGGCCTTGAAAAACTGGGGGAAATGGCCAAGTGGGTAAAAAAAACCTTGACATACCGGGAAAAGTATCACTTTCTAAAAAACATTTGATCCTCAACGATAAGCTTTTTCTTTAAATGGTGTGCTGCTACACCACTATTTAGTCTTAATCAATGTAAATCCAAGTTACGGTACTTTGAGATTGAAAAACAAAAATTAAAGCGAAGGTCTACATTCTCGTATAACAGGGCTTGTTGGTGGCCTTGAACTTGTACATTGCGTGTTTAGTAAAGGGTGTCTATTAGTATGACAGTATTTTTGAAGAATATATTAACATTTCAACTTGAAATTTCTTTCATTCTAGGTAAGCTACTCTTTTTAATTGGATTTATATATTTTGACTGGACCATGCATGTATGTAGACTAGAGTCAATATTTGAGATTTGATGTTATAAAATTATTAAGTATGACGATGTGTGAACATTGGTCGATAGAATACAACTTTTGCAGATGGAAATACAAATTAGGTACTTTGTGGATACAAATACTGCAAATCTTAGGTTTGAGGCTCTGAAATAAGATTCACTGCATTCATAGAAATTTGAATTAGACAAAAAAATAATTATTGATAAAAATTTGATTTTTGTATAAATTATTTATTTTACTACATTGGCGGTGGCACCAATGAAATACATCAACTTAGATAAAAATTGGCTTATCAGATTGTAAGGCAGTTACCACACAGATTTGTTATATTTTACAAGTTGTAGAGCTGAGATTTAGTGTGAGTCTTTTGTAACATGGTTTTCATGTTTCATATTTTAGAGGAGTGTTTAGTTACAAAACATCTTATAATGTTTAAGGCAATAATTTAAAGTAGTATAATATTTCAGTATTCCTATAGCCTTCAAATTAATCCCTGCTCATTTCAATTCCTCTAATCTTTTTTAAAATTTTCTAGAGTTACAATGTTGGGCACAAAGATAAAGTTACAGATATTCTTTATACTCGAGGATCAATTTTCACTTGCTCCGGAGACAAAACATTAAAGGCTCATACTCCAACACAAGATCCAGAGGAAATGAGAACTTTCTATGTGCATAATAAAGAGCTTACCAAGGTAAATTTCTTTTTAATGCTCTGTTTATGTATAAGGCATAGCAGTGCATGCTTTTATCGTTTCATACTTCGATTTTTCATTTTGCATAGTTTTTAAGATTTTGAATAAAATACTGAATCATGTGGTGAGGCAAGAGATAATGACGAGAGGATAGACTATTTATTTTTATTTTAAGTTTTCATTGTGATATTGCTCTCTTATTAATAATAGAATTTTTGTTTTTCATCAGATTGATTATAGTTGTGGTGTTCTGACCAGCGCTGGTGGAGATGAGAGTATTGGAATCTGGCTACCTAAACAGTGGGGTAGAGATTCTTATCACTTGTAACAGTAGTTGAAAGACTTATTTTGTCTCAAACTGCTCTGTACAAAATGTTGAGGACAAGATGTCTTATGAATTATTCAAATTCAATGACTTGTTTTAAATTCTTGTGTGATAGAATTATGAAATGTACATGATTGTATCTATGAATACAAGCTATTGAAATGAAATTGTAGACATACCGAATGTTATGTTATATTTGGAAAATTTATCTTTTTTTTTAATTATTTCATTTATTCATATTTTTGAAAATTCTACTTTACAAGATTTGGTCAATTTTTATAATTTAATTTTACATTTTAACAGGTTATCATGACTTATAATGAATTTTAAAACTAAAACCATGATTTCACAAATGATGTTCCTTATGAACATTTTACTTCCCCATGTTGTGATTATGAGCATAATAAATATATTCTTCCAGGTTAGTTAATTAAGCTAAATGATGATTATTATAGCATTTTTGATTAGCATTTGCCTTTAATGTGGTCTTTCATATATCCCTTAATTAAACTTTTGTTGTTTGAAATAAGTTTAAAGGGCTAAGAAACTGGAAAAAAAAAATTCTTTGGATATATTGTCCAAGTGGTCATAAAATTAAGAATGAAAATTAATACGGCAGCCATATTTAAAAAATAAACCATGGATCACTGAAAACAACTAATTCTTCAAAAGTATCACAAATTTTCTAATTTTTTTCACAAGGTGTAGTACTTAATATGTATTTAATTCTAGGTCACTGGCTATTCAGAGTGGGAAGATACTTAATGTTTGAATATTCGAGAATTTAGAAGTACAGATTTCACAAAAACTCCAATGTTTTCACCAAAAATGACCATCAAACGGAAAAACAACTAGCCAGTGACTTGTATTATGCATTTTCAAAGCTCCATGTGAAGTTTGGTTGATGTAGGTCGGAAAGTTTTTTGAGAATTAGTTTTTCTCCTGAACCAAGTTTATGATAAAGATAAAAAGCCATTCCTCCTTGTTAAAATTGAGAATAAGCTGAAGATATTAAGTTGAAGCAACACACAAATATAAGACAACAAGTAACCTTTGGTTTAAAATTTAAAACCAACAGACTCCTATATTGCTCCCTCTGTTGATGATTTTAATTTATCCCAATATTTTTTCAATATGTTTTGGGCCCGCTTAATCCCTGAGTTAATGTCTGAAGCAAGGAAATAATAATGAAGATCATTTCATTGTCACTTTATTACCCATTTTCTGAAAAGTAACAGCTGCCGAATGATCCAGTTCATTTAAGATATTCGTTTGTTCTGATCCTTTTTATATCTTTTATTTTACTTTTAGAATTTGAATAATTCTTTAAAATGTAGATGGAACATATATCCATTTTATCTACAATTAAATACTTAATGAAGGGTACTCTTCTTCATACTATTCAATCTGCATTATTTAATATCTACTGCACAAGGAAATACAGTCTGGTATCTCTAATCCGGAATCCTGTAATCCGAAACCCTCTGTAATCCTAACAATTTTCTGGGAACTGATTTTTTTCTTATTATTTTTTAGTATTCCCTAATCCAAAAAATTCTGTAATCCAAACAAATTGCCGGGAACGGATGCATTCGGATTAGAGAGACTAGACTGTAGCTCGTTTCATCTTTACTGAATTGAAGCTTGTGTCTATAGTGGTTTATATATTTGATTGCTCATAACTGCTTGCTTTCTGCAGATGCATTGGATGCTTTTATTTAGCCAAGTAAAATAGATAATTATCTTATAAGATATATTAATGATATATTATGATACATCAAATGTTATATCAATATTAAAATGCTATACACAGGGATGGAACCTCTTCCGGTTTTTCCGGATTTCCATTTTTTTTTTTTATCACGAGCAAAAATACCTGGAAGAAATAAGAAATAATAGGATTTGTCCGTCTTTTTCTTCATTGTAATTCACCGTCCATCTAACCGACACATGAGTGGCTCCATTGGTAAAACAAGCACACAAAAAATTGTTCCATCCCTGCATACAAAACACTGAGGCAATTTTTGTTTAAATTGTATTCTTCCTTACAATATACAATTATGTACACTTGTTAATCCAAATCACCCAGGTATGTGTGTTATGTATACTTTACGTATTCACATCTATTGATTTTAATATGAGACATATCTTGGCCCTCAAGATATGTCTTCTCTTTTCTTTCTTTCTTTTTATTTTCAAAGTGAATGTCAAAATCAAGAAGCAAAAAAGGTTGTCTTACTTTATCTCAAGCATATCACATTAATACCATTAACTTAAAATTCTGCTTGTTGCAAATACAATGGTTGTCCTATCAATGCTCCACAGTATGATTTTAAGAGTTAGCTTCAAAATTTTAAGATAAACATAGTATATTAGCACAAATATCTCCCCATTGTAGGGAGGTGATTATCTTTTTACACAATATATTTACAATTAATCAGAAGGTTATCCATTTTATTATGATCTTTAACTGTACATGGCAGATTGCACTTCAAGTAAAAGTCAATGTAGAGTTAACCTTTCTTTTGTTCTTTTCATTCTTTTATTTCTGGTTTGTCCATTTGTTTTGTACTGTTTGTCATTGTATCTTGATTGGCTTTGTTTTATGCTATAGTCTTTTAGATTATGTTTGTTTTTGTTGATGTTCAATTAAGTATGATATATTATTTTCATATTTTTATTGATTGCACATTATGGTGTTGTCAAGATTTTTTTTTTTAAAGAGCATCTTATATAATGCATTCCTTTTAAATGTGCTCAATGTACTTTTCAGAGTGCCCCTGGCAAGCCATTATATTCCAAAATCCTTCTCAATCCCCTGAAGGGCATATAGAGGTGTGATCTGATGAAAGACACTTCTCTCTAGCATACCGACATGATCTGACTCTACTTATAGCCAGGTACTCAATTTACACTTGAGTACAGTGAGGAAATGAATGTAAAAAGCAGGTCCCAAGGATTCCACATTGGGCCCTAATGGGCTTTGATCTTGGAACCTTTTGATCACAAGCCCAAAAGTTCACCCATAGACCATGACGTCACGGTGCTACCCTTTTGGCCTGTCATTGCTATTTCACCCTTGATCAGGGTATAGGCCACGAACAGCAGCTCTCCATTTACCTCTGTCCTGGGAGACGATGGCAGCTTCCTTTCATGATAGGCTGAATTTTCTCATGTCTTCTTCAATTTTTCTCCAAGTGACATGTAATAGACCCAGCTATAATTCATATTTTTGTATTTCATTAGGAGTGTAACGCTAGAAAGGATATCATAATAATATAAATAAACTTGAAACGTTAAAGATTTCACATCCTATTTATCATTAAAAAATTGTTTCCACAATTTTGCTATTGTACAAATTATTCAATAAAGAACAATGCGGGAATATTCATGTAACAAGAAAGGAAATAATTTTTTTAATATAGAATTTTTACGGTTGATATAATTTCATTGAAATAAATCAATAAAGAATGTTTCAACATTTTTCTTTAGCCAAAAATTGTTTCATCAATCCAGTCACTGAAAGCGCTTACACGTGTGTAGATTCCAGGGAAGCCTGGATTGGCACATCCATAGCCGGTGGACATTATGCCTGTAACTACTTGAGCCCCATCGCAGTAAGTCAACAAGGGACTTCCAGAATCACCCTGTTGATGAAAAAATTGCATACCGTTAATTGTATCACATTCACAGTCTATTGTTGAACTTACCTACCTCAAAATTAAATTTTTTTATTTGTTATAAACTATCTTCAATCCACGTGTGTCAAATTTTGCAACTGACGGAGTAGAGTAGACATATTTTATTATGTTTCCTTTAATCTGATAACTTATGTCTTATTCTATCTATCTATAAATATAAATACATATGTAAATAGATATTTATTTGGCAAAATGTCGTACAACACTACAACATAGCCCCGCCTGCCAGAGTAAGCGTATAGTGTAAAGCAACGAATGCTTTAATCTGAAATTTTACATTATCATTTGAGAATGTTTAAGACCATAATTTATCATAAATGTCAAACAGATTTTATGCACACATTTTTGTATACACATTAGTGACAACATCTCATTTATAAAACTATTGAATATACCTATTACTTTGAAAATGAAAGAAAATAAGCCACAGTTGGGTGTGAAGTGTGAACAGTAGCCAATAGATGTAAAAATAACATTTCAATCTCTATAAAAGCAAGAGAGAATTAAATTGCAATTGCGTGGTAAGAACACTTCAAAAGACGGGAGGAAGAGTATCTGGGTAGTAGAGTACTGGAAATGGTGATAGATGGAAAAAGAGGGAGAGGAGGCCCCAAATGGAGTCAAGAGTGATATGAAGGAATAAAAATTGGACCTGGAGGAAGACATCGCAATAGACTGGAAGATGTGGAGAAGCGGCATTCAACATACCAACCCTGCAGATTGCAGGGCTGGCTGAAAGAAGAAGGGAAAAAGTCAGCTGTTTATTGCCCCACACTCTCTTGCTTCGTTGCGATATCATGGCAGCAGCTTTGGTGGTGTACATGTTGTTTGGTGAAGTTGGAACCAAGATGGGTAAAGTGGTCTGTGATCTCAAGCACTTTGTCATCGATGTTGATTATTGCTGATACGGGGACATCTTGGGCCATGACGTTCGTTTTCTTGGTGCTGATAGCACGATATTGGCTGATAGTCAACCTGAATGCAAGAGGTGTGCGAGTAACCAATCCGGACTCGAGTACTCGAATAATTGGTTAGCGAATTCGGACTCGAGTCAAAGCACTCGAGTCTAAACTCGATTCCAAAATGCCGAGTCCGGACTCGAGTCCCCTACAAAATTAAACAGAAAAGAGGCAGCATCTTAGCTTTCCAAATAAGGTAGCATAAAAATCCGTTTTTCGTGAATTGTTTTTTTCAATATGAATATGAAATACATTTTTTTAAGAACTCTAAAAACCGACCTCTACATTTTAATTACTCGAGTCTTGTCCAAATACTCTAGTCCTAAAATAGTGGACTTGCACATCTCTACTTCTCCATCGAGTGACATATTGGGCTGATTTCTCTGCCGTTCCCCAGCTCATTCCATATTATATATCTCTCCAGTTGGTCGTTTGTGACTCGTCTCAACCTGTTCCTGGGCCAGCCTCTCTTTCTCTTCCCTTGTGGGTTTCAAGTGAGAGCTTGTCGGGGTAATGCTGGTTGCTGGTTTCCTAAAACTAACTAAAACTATGGACAATCCAGTCCCACTTCCTCTTTATGATATGTTTGGAGACAGACTCCTGGTTTGCTATTGCTATACATGTACTTACGAAACATCCGTCGACACCACCCTCTTCACGTCCTGCGCATAAATATGCGTCATCTATGCTTATCCTCATCAGGTCCTTAACTTCATCATACGCCAAACGACAGTCGTCCACACTTGTGGGATACACCAAGCCGACTGAAGGGTAGTCTTCTCCTATTCCGTATTCCTCTATGGAAAAGAAAACGAAGCCAATTTAAAGACTTCTTTAAAACTGTTAATTATTCCGTAACACAATTAAATGGTAGTACTTGGAGAACTTGATCATTACAGTGACACTAATAAGCCTTACAAGACGTGTTTTAGTGGTTAATAAAATATTCTCTATTGTCTCCTTGTCTATTGTACTCATATTACGGTTTGTTTGTATTGTATGTTTGTTTTTTTGATGATTTTTTTCCACATGGATAAATAAGCAATCGCATTATATAAGCCTAAGATAAAATGCAGTCAGAGTTATTTGTATCTGGAGGACTTTACACCTGTCTACGCTCGCGGCGGGGGGGGGGGGGGGGGGGG
>JASKDV010122301.1:0-14289 GCA_032466395.1 Aegires albopunctatus | reverse complement strand
AGAGAGAGAGAGAGAGAGAGAGGGAGAGAGAGAGAGAGAGAGAGAGATGGGGTGGGGCAGCAAGGCAGTTGGAGAAGCATAATTAAAACACTTAATGATCTAACTTGTTTACAATAGGAAGACAATTTCAATAAGACACCAATAATGTTGTGTTCATGCTATGAATACCGATGCCATGATGCAGAAGTCTAAAATACTTAGACACACTGGCCATTCATCATATGTTTATTCCAAAGTTTCAGGCGTTCAGAATGGTCATGTCTAGTGACACTAAAATGATAGGACCAAGCCTCCATCCAATTATCACACTGCAATCAATGTAGTAAAGGTTAAATGTTAGAATGGGTCAACTCACCTTAAAGAGTCTACCATTGGAAGATAATCTGGAAAAATGTGTTCTGCCTCATCCACACACTGCTTCATTTTCTATTTATAAAAATAAAAAAAGTTGTACAATCAGTAAGGCCCCCCCATCATGAACACGTAATAAGGGATAGAAAAGAAGAGCTCAGTGCAATTAAGCTGTTTTGAGAACATATTTGTTAGGTAGTAAGATGGTAAATGAAAAAAATCACTTTATGACATTATTTACATTTTAACTTGAATTTCAATCTAAATGTAATTATTTTCCCTGTGTTGTCCCAAGAGTGAGGTTTAGTTTTGATGTACATAAGGTCTGTATAAGACGTTCTCAAAATAATCTAAATGACTCTAAGACAGTCCTACTATTTCAACTGAGCCCTTTCAATAAGGTTTAAAACGGACGGTAACTTAATGGATCAAAATAAGAAATGTCAAACTTACACACGTGAATAAGTAAAATAACTGCTGAATGGCAGTAGCAATAATTTATAAATTCTCATATTGAACATTGCAACAATGAATGTAAAAAGCAGAAATTTCAATAAAAGTGATTTGAGAGAAAATGTATATCAGTAATGAGCAAGGGAATAGCACCTGCACCAAAATGCAAACAAGAATGTATCGAATGCTTCTTCTAGTAAGTTAGAAGAACAAAAGAATTACTACATAATAGTAAACTATAAGAGCTTAAAGATGATTTGAAGATTGACATTCATCAAAATCTGATTCTGAAAGCCACTGTTTATCAAGCAAGTTATAAACGTCAGAGCAGAAAAAGGTTGTTTTTTTTATATCAGAATGAATAGAACCAGGAACAAGGCTTTTTTATGCTTACATTGTAAATCTGTACAATTATAGGTATTGTATTTCTTTGTTCTGTCATTTTGTCTCTTCTTTCCAACAGTTTCCGACAAGATTTACATGTCCGCATGTGGGAGTCTCCATCCATGCTTATAAGAGAGTTAAGACTTGTGTTGCTGTTTGCACGTTTCAGGAAGCCCTCTCCACTAAACGAATGGGCTGGGTTGACTAATTTTTCTGGATGAATGAAATATGATGTAGCCTGCAATATTATCAATTTTTTTATGTCTAGCCTAATCAGGATAAACAAAATGATTTATTAATTGAAATTAATTTCATCTTTCATCAGCGATAATATTGTAATGCACTGAAAAATGAAAGACACAAAATATTGAGGTAAGAAAGAGTTAGCATATTGCATAGGAGCAACACTGTTCACCTTGTTAAAAGATAATATTCAAAATAGGTGTCTTATGTCTTATACAGGACACTTCTGACAGGGTGCATTTTAAATATTACTTACGAGCATACGAAGAAGACATAAATTCAGAGCATCTATCACACATGATGCCCCCACAAAGACGACAATGGTGCCTACGGGTAAGTAGGCCAAAAGTACGTGCACATGAAAGACAGGCAGGAACTTCTTTATCTGGAATCCAAGTCACCAAGGACTTTTCAAAAGCTGAAATGGAATGAAAATGAAAATATATTTCTGCATAAATCATACCACAGATTATATCAAAACACGATGTGAGCAAATAACAATTTTACCTCTCCGTTTCTTGGGGTCTGTTGGAGCTTCTGGACTAAGGAGTTTGTCAAGTCTGATAAGCAATTTATTGGTTTCAACTACAAAATGATCAACTCTGGCATCTCTTACTGCTTTCAATGTGTCTGTATGATTTCTTACAGCACCTATGGATGAAACAGAAAAAGAAAAAAAAATTTAAAAGAATTATTACAATCAATATACCTTGAAATTACATTCTCTTTCCTAAACAAACTATCAAAGCAAAAACCAGCCATATAATTATTATTTTAAAAAATCTAACCATACCACAATTAATATTTCTCTTTACTTGTTATCATGATTTCTGAAACAAGATCTAGTCTTATTTAATTGGAGTTGGGGGCTATCAGAACATTTTCTGATATTTGTCGATCAGAAATTTATTCACAAATCCACCTTCAACCAGACAATGCCTTCATCATTTTCAATTACCTAATTCTTGATCTTCCCACCAAGTTGGATCATAACCAGAAATTCCACCAAGTTGTTCTGGTGGAGATGAATCGCTCCCCTGAGCAGATGAAACATGATGAACATCTTTATCTCCTAGAAATTTCCTCTTCGCTTTGTCAAAAAAACCTGTCAAATATAAATAATCATTTATTGAATTATATAAATATACTAAAATGCATTTTTATACATTACTCGACTTTGAGTGGTGTCTTTGAGGAAGTCCTATGGTTGAATGTCTGTTTTGTATGAAAAGCCTCATTTTTGCTGAAAGAGAAATTCTCTATCAAAATTATCACTCCGCGGGCCTTCCCTCTTAAAATCTTTTGTCATTTTAGTGCCCAGAATGTCTGGATATACAGAGCAAAAAACGACAATACTGATAATTAAAAGTTTATCATTATTACAGTGAGGCCACTTAATCAGGACGCCTATGTTTCACCTGAATGGTCATGATTGAGCGGCGTCCCGATAAAACGGCAGAGATTTATATCCAGTATTTTCATATGAGAAAATAAAACCTAGCTGTTAACGATGGTAGATTTGATTGTATACCCTTAATATGTTATATTTATTGTTGTTTCGTCGGTTTGACACGTTCAGCCATTCTTTACTCTTGGTGGAATGGAGGTAAACACCTGCAAGTGCACATGTAACTAATTTGCATATCTTTAGAAAATTTGCTTTGGTGGTAAACAAAGTCATGTCCAGACGCTAAAGTGCTTAAATAACAACAATGCTAACCAAGTTGAACTCATTATAAGTTATTTATTTCGCATAAGGCTACTAGTGGGAAGCTCCCACAATGCACACTCCCTAGGGCACACTGATGCACGCTCAGAGGAATCACTTACTTATTTATGCTGATTTTACCTCCAGAACCATTTATTATTATAAGAAGTTAAAATGTTAGAAAAAATAACATAAAAGCAAAATTTATAAATAACTTTGAAGAAAAAAAATGTTATTGAGCCATTTGAAGTAAAACTTACCTTTTAACTGATTTAAAACAGCTTTGTCTTCTGATGAATGTTCTCCCTCAAAATGGCCTTGAAGTTGAGTCACTGTCCCAAGATCTTTCATGCAAATAGGGCACAAAAAGCCCTCAATGATATCAGCTGACATGACAGCTGTTAAAGTTTATGAACAATTCACAAATATGGTCATCTATAATTTAGACATCCTTCAGTTTGAGCCAGACATTAAATGCTGGAAATATCCTCTAAAAAAGATACATAAAAATATAAAATATTATGAAAATATACGGAACTGCGTCACATTCAAGACAGTGGGAAAATATTTTCATTTTTGACACCACATTTACATCAACAAACTCTATTCTATAACTATAAATTCAAAAGCTAATCTATCATTATAATTAGATCTTGAATTTAAACACTATAATCTATGAAGCGTGGTTTGCCTATAAACTTACCATTGAACTAGAACTCTTCCCTGTCCCAACTAACCCTATGAAAAATTTATAGAGATTTATTTAGATAGGCCTTGACCAAAATCTAGACCTGAGCCAAGACTTCTTCATCTCAGTTGAAAATCACAAGACTCAAAAGGCCTACTCTCTCAATACTGATTCAATAGTGATCCATCAAGGTGGCCTAGAACATAGGACTAAACAACCAAGCTAGTTACAGTCTGATCTGCTCTGGGATATCTTACTGAATGGCATTGATAATAATCCTAATCCTGGCTTTTCGCTTTTTGCCAATTGAATCGGAAATACCAGGTATCAAATAAGTGAAATCGTTATTGATTCTCACATAAAGATCCCCCCATCCCAAAACCAACCCCCGTTATATGTCAATTGCGTCTATAAGTAACTGTCACAGCATCAATTGCAACCAGGTGGCATAGCAGCTATTCTGCTGAAGGAATTAGCCTAGGCGTAAAAACATTCTCTAATAAAATCAACTTCTCATTCAGTCACAAATCAAAACAGAGAGTGGGGAAAGGCTAGATCTTGATTTTCCGATCAAGATCTAGCCTTCACATCAAGATCCAAAACAATAGATCTAGACTCAAAATAATCAAACATAGAAAACCTAACAAAAGGACATAAGAAAATAGCTACGGAAGTTTCGGATATATACAAAAGTTAGTCACAATGATTCGATCCACCTAGAATTCATATCTACTCTATACACAACATCGAAGTGAACCCAGACTGCTTCAAAATTGAAATCAGAATGACTTACTTTACAGCTAAGATCAGCAGGTCAATTTAAACTATAATTAAACTTGAAATGATATTTTGCTTGCCATTGTTCAGATTATAAACAACTCTGCTTTATAATTTAATGAGAGATAGTTTGTGCGAGTGGTTGTATTATGACTTTGATACTAGATAACCCTTAGCAGCATTGCTCGCAATGGTTGAACTAACATAATTAAAAAATAGCTTCAATGATCCTAAAAAAAAGAAAGTGAAAGTACTGAAAGCGAAACTAAGGTGGGCTTGCCCGTGGTGAATGGATTTCTATGCAAGTGCACGTCAAAATTAAAATATAGAAACATTAAAAATTGATAATTTATAGGTATATACAAATACGAGTATATCTATTGCTAATGAGGCTTTTTACCTTAGGAAGATTTTATTTCAGAATTTTGGTTCCAGTTAGTTAGACCAGTTTTTAATTGTGTCTTTTCACAGCCTTAGTCAATTTAAAATAGTGCATACTATCCATTTGATTATTAGAATAGTATGATGATATATATTAGATCTAGCTATTGCTACCCCTTCTTTCATTTTCTGTATCCCTAAACCTAACCAATGCTAGGGAGGAACTCCCCCTTGTCCTTCCCCAAAACCAAATCAAATTTTTTATAACACCAAATTTATTGCTAACCCTTTCCCAATCCCAAACTGTACCCCGAAGCCTACCAATGACCTCAATTATGATTACTCAAACTCTCCGCATAAATAAAAGTCAGCCATTTATTTTTCATACCTTTCAGCAAGAAGGAGGGTGTTGGCATGAAGATTGATAGATATAATTTATTTTTTTCTTTTAAGGGGGCACAGATCTGCGATAAAATGAAAGTTGGTTAAACTATGGTGAACAATTCTAAAACAAAAATGGATCACTGTTTATTGTTTCCATCGACTTCAATGGAAGTCAAACAATAAATTATTTGCAATGATTCTTTTTATTGGCTACTTGACTTTAAGATATAATTTCTGGATCGGATAAGGATAAGTAAGATATAATTGAAATTGATACTATCTTGGGACGATGCTACATTAACTACATATTGATGAAAGTGACCAACGATGGTGTAGTGTAATATTATTTGCTCTCAAATATATCTTCTTTTTTTTTTCCGAATCTCTTTTCATTTAAATTCATTGTTTCAATCACCATCATGCTTGGTGGTCGACCTTCCGCACCTGTGTCCATTGTTAAACCGAAAGAAATTTTTTCTAGAAGAGAATCTTAGAAGAAAATTGGACATTAGTCAATCTTTTTCGCAACATGGCAAGAGAAAACGATCCAATATCTTGAAGAAGGCTTGCATGGAGGAAACCAAACTCATCAAAAATTCTGTGTGATGAGCGTGGAGGCCTGCGTAGATTTTACTGCTAAATTTCAATGGCGTTGCAAATCATGCAACCTTCGAGTTAGCATGCGAAAAAAAAATCTTTTTTGAGAAAAGTCACCTGCTGCCAATCAATCTCATGTACATGTAAGTGTGTAGGTATGACGCAAGACATGATATGAAGTGAATTAAAGCTCCATAATTACGGAATCTCTATACTATAGTTGTCTGGTCTAATTTTTGTTGGGATATTTGCGGAGAGTGGATGGAGAGGAATCCATCAATAATCAGAGGCATGACTGAAAATGGCGGTCAAATTGTCGCTCTTCACTCGGTAGCTCTGGAACTATTTCGGTCATTACTCCATCCATCAATGGGACACTATATTTGCGTCATTTTCCAATTTAATATTACTTCAAAACACGCCTGCCAGATCACTTCGCTGACATAGTGGTAACATTCACACATTGTAAAGCATGATAACCTTGCTGGCGTAGTGGTAACATTCACACATTTTAAAGCATGATAACCTTGCTGGCGTAGTGGTAACATTCACACATTTTAAAGCATGATGACCTTGCTGGCGTCACATAGTTTATATTATCCCCTTCAGTGGCATCATAGTAGTTAAAACAGTTTGAGCATAAACTCCAACGGCTCCACTCACCAACACCGGTCAGCTGGGTGTCTTGATGGGGTCCTATCCCGCTAAATACAATCTTTCTCAATGACCACTAGTCATTGGCAGCGTGTCCAGGCTGCTTTGATAGTGTTGATCATGTCCAAAAATTGTAATTGTGCCCAACAGGCTGCCAGTCTTGTCATATGTCTTCTTTGTTGCTGTCTGTCAGGGAAGTATAGGCCTTATAGTCATTGTATAGCAGTAGCTGAGCTATGGGATGCGCGCTATATAAGAACAAATTTTACTTTTATATTTACTTTTTATCATTTCAGATCTAGATCTAGTTCAAATGATTTACCGGTAGGCCTACATTTTTTTTAAATATATATATTACTGTAGGCCTTCTCCAATATGAAAAAAGGGAAAAATGGTGGTGGATGGGAGGGGGCTTCTATTAGGGACGGGGCTTCTAATAGAATGAATACGGGTACATGTCACATAGGCAGGAGGAACCTGTGCGCGGAGAAATAGGGCCCCAAAGTTGTCTGCCCATGAATTTTTTAAAATATCATTTATATTGGCTGGCAAACGCTAACAATGCAATCAAAAACACAAAATAATGACATGTAACCAGGTAAAGAACATACCAAAGGTGTGTCTCAGAGCAGAACTTAAGGAAGAACGGCCATGGTAGTCAAAGAGAGATAATTTTCAACAATAGGGAAATATTCAAAGATAAAAAACAAATAGAGAAAAACAGAAAATGTATGCAACAACCAATGTAATATCATAAAAATCACATGTAATCACATAAAATACAAAGTAATATAAGTCAGCATAAAAACAATTAAAAATTAAAACACATAATGGCAGGCGCTGTTTGATCTGGAGGAGCCCGGTCGGATTATCATTTTTGGAGCTGGCACAACTCTCCACTCGTAAAAGCAAGGCTCCCCTGGCATGATCTCAGATACATCAGGGATCTTATTAAATGTATATGAGCCTGAAGCTGTTCTTTTTAAGAATTCAACATAGAAAAATTGCGTGGGCACAGGACTTGTCTGGACCTGTGAAGGAATTTGAGAATAGCCCATTTATTTATGGTATTGATACAGGTTCAGCAAATATGAATATATACATGTATCAAAGCAACTCTACAATTGTATACAATTAATTTAAAACATTAAGCTAATAAAATCAAAGCTAAAATAACTTACCACTGCATAGAATAGTAATTCCTTTGATGGCCTTCCTTTTGTTTGAGAAATTTGGCCCTTCACTTGCAACCATTCCCCGGCAGATGGTATGTTAGTCCTGTGAAGAAATGGCAAGATAGTGTTAGATCTAAATGATTTCTATAATAAAATACATTTCAGAAAAGCACTAGATCTAAATCTAATGGTAGAAAGAGAAAAAAATTTTGTTAAATAATTTGATGTGCATTAAACGACTCTTTAAAAGAAAAATACTGACGTTGTAAACACTGGCTCCTGGGGTTCTGATTTTTCAGCCAATGCCTTAGCCTCAATGGATACTTCATTTAAAGGGGTACTGAGGAAGTGGAAAAGTTCCAGATTTGTGTTAAAAGTTGTAGTTCATCATTAACATTGGAGATAAACTATGCAATGTATTTTAAACATTACCTTAAGTTATTGATACACAACTATTTGAAAAACTTAATAATTAATAAGAATTAAAATAACCTTGGTTGCAATTTGAAGGTGCAAAATGGGGAGATGTAATCCCCCCAGGCACATCTCTCCAGACCCCCAATACAGGCTGTGCAAAAACAGGAGAATGTCCTTGCTCTCAGCATGTAAGGCCATAAAGCCATGACTTGATGAAGAGATCGCATCTCTGGCAGCGTACCAACATCAGTCTCTAGGCGATCTCTTCGGATGTCAGTAGGAGGCACAGCAATGAAATGACTAGAAAGAAAACAAAAAAAAAATTTAAAAGAGAGAACAAAAACTAACAAACATAGGATTCAGATGTGATAACCAAGATTCATCAATACAGCAGCATATATTTCACTTACTATTTTTTGAAAGGGGTAGCCACTGGATAGGCACTGGCACCAAATGCAGCCATGTCACGAGCATTCTTAAAATTATGCCCCTGAGAGACTGCTCTCCGCAGATGTTGAGCAAAACAATCGGTCTCTCCATCAGACTCTCCGTTCCCATGATCAGATCCAAAGTAATTCCGTTGGAACTTCATTGGATAGAGAGTCATATCAGCAAAATTTCCTCTGCCCTGAAAAAGTGAGAGGAGAATATATCATGGAAAAAGGTAATGAGATATAACCTAGGTAAGTTTCAAAATAAAACAAACAAATCTACAATGAGAGTACCTTGTACTGAGATTCAGCCCCATCACTCCAGGCAATGACTTCTGCGACATTGGTCTCTTTCTTCAACAAATCAATGCTCTTCAGGGTAAACTGATGAACAGCATGATAGTCATGCGATACATCATCACTGAAAAACATATGCACATGACGTATCAGCTGGCCATCAGAGTCCCTGAAGTAGCAAACAGTTGGGTGAAGGGTCACCTGCTTCTTCCCAGAATGAGCACTTTTCACCCCTGCAGCCAAGGTGGTCTTCCTGTTTTCTGCAAAGTCCTGCAGAAGCATTACTTGCCCTTTAAAAAAAAAAAAAATTAATTTCATAAATGAAAACTTATAAAACAAACAAAAAATAAAGACAAAGAAACCAACAAGCAACAACAAAACTATTGATAGAAAGAATTTAATTGAATTAATTATACGTGCTATCACTTGTACTTGTAGCCTTTGTACTGCAACTGAGACCTACCTGGCTTCAACTAGTCACGGCATGCATCATACTGTCGCTTCTGCCAGAAAGCTGTAAAGAGGTGCTGGATATAATTGCTCCCCTTCACAGGCTCATGGAGATCCTTGCTCAGCTCCTCTAATAAGTCACTGAGAAAAGAAGAATATTTATAAAATGAAAGGAAATAAAAATGCTAGAGAAATACTTAAACATGGCATAATAATATGAATAAAAAAGTCTTCCTACCTGACTAAGCCAGCCTTTTGCACCTCCTCCAACTTTTTCCTCCTATCACTTTGGGAGATCTGCTCCCAATGGCTCCAGGATGCCTCCTCAAAAAATATTGCTGCATATTTGACCGTAAATGGTCGCAGAAGATCTGAGCAGCGAGGACATTTTCCTGAAGGAAAAAAAAAATGTTTAGAGGAGATTAAACTGGCACCATTGAGAAGCAAGTTTCTGGCAAAAAAATATATTTTTAAATTGATATATAAAATACCTTGTGAGCAATTAGGTTTAGGCCAATCTCCCCTGTAAGGGCAGAGCAGAAATTTCATCATTGACGTCTCTTTTGGAATTTCTGCAATGCCAAGGAGACGGTTGAGCACATTTATTTTCAATCTGAAATATAATATAAAAACACATTGCATAATATGGAAGGCTAGTTTGATATTGATCAAATAATTCAATTGAATATATATAAAGTGGACAAATCTGTTTTGGTTTATCTCAATGTAAAAGGTATATAATCTCACCCAACATTGGTGCACGTCACACAAAGACAGGTTTCAACTGGCACTACCCCGAGCTTGCTGACCTCCTTTGGTCGTAACTCAGCATTCTCTTGCACCTCTGGGTTTTCTAAGTTTCAAAAGAGCAAAGATGATTAGAAAAAGAATATTTTATTATATTGCCTTCCTGCTTACTTTAATCTGTATGGTATAAATATAGTAGTGCTAACTTTGATAATATCTATGGCTTACCAAGAAGAGTCTCCACATTTCTCTCTCTGTCACCAGGCATGGATCTTAATACCGCACTGGCAGGAACCCTTGCCTCTTCCTCATCTGTAAAGCCTTTTTCTTTTATAGCTTTTTTCAGCTGTGGAAGATTGGGCAAGTAGTTAAAATGTTGCTCCTAAAGTAGCTAATAGCTCTATAATATAATATGATGTCAAATTTGAATTTGAACAAATTACCTCTGAGGAAGTATTATAGCAATTTTGCCTTAAAGTTAAAGATGCCTTTTGTGCAGACTTTTCTCGTTTCCGTGCTTTTTTCGTTTGCCCAGCATTTTTCCCACAAGGGGGCCTTTTGGGAGTGGTTGACTGCTCCTCCTCTGGCAAATTGGAGGTTGCTTTTAAATTTCCCTGTTTCTTTGCTGCCCTCTGCATCCTTTTATACTCTGCCCCCTTCTTCCTGTCAGCTGTCTTTTTCTGTATGGAAAAAGAATGAAAGAATAAAAATGTTTTAGCTTAAATCAAGGAGGGTAAAAAATAATTTCCACCAAATTGTCTCGACACATTTTTGAAGTACAGGGTTCGCATAAGACAGCCAGAAAAAAATTTAAGACCTTTTTAAGGCCCTATCCTGGCCCCCAACTCATCGCAAAGAACAAATAATACCTCTAAAAAAAACACCCAATTGACTCATCGCAATGAACAAATAATGCCTCTAAAAAAAACACCCAATTGACTCATCACAATGAACAAAAACTACTGTGAATCAATTACCCGGCAAATGTAATAATGTAAAAGAGAAAACCACGATGTCTAATTTTGATGATACCTCATTGAAGCAAACTCGATCCGGCAACCAACCAAAGAGTAAACACTTCGTACTTAAATTAATTTGTTGATTTCGATGACCATTTCCTGTGCTTTGAGAATTTTTTTTCCGCGTGACTGTTCCTTGGTTTTCCCAGACCCAAACCATGAAATTTAAAAATTCCTGACCTTTTCCCGACCTTAAATTTTGAAAATAAAATTCCTGACCTTTTCCCAATTTTAAGACCTTCTGGGAACCCTGAAAATAATACCTGAGAGCTCCTGGCATTTAATCGTTTCCTGCGGACAGCATTGTCATGTATTCTTAGTTCCGATGGCGTCATGTCACGGCGACGTTTACCTGTAAGAAATGAATTAATGGTAAGCTACAAGAATGTAAATCAAAGCCAGACTTATTGAGCAAGATATGAGCAGCCAAATGAAAACAAAAATGTAGAACAAGAGATGAGTAAACTATAGGGCCTACTAGCCACTTAATGAATGAAGGAATGAAAGTAACATACCTGGTGGGGAAAGGGGCGTTGCTGCAACAATGCTGTTCCTTGCCTCCCTGTTATTGCTTGATATCTTATTGTAGTAGGACTTTTTGTCAGCCTCTCTGAAATTTGAGGGGAGGGAATGAGGAGATAGTGTGAATCATTTTTTAAATGAAACATTTTTTTGATATTTTGATTCAATGCTTTATATTAATAACTAAATAAAAATGTTGTCGTTTATACAATACACATTAACTCACTGGAGTCTACTGTCGGCATATCACGTCATGAGCGGCGCACCGTCTGCGGTCTACCGTCGACATATCACGTCATGGCAATATTGCTTAAATATTTGGTCAAATCTCATCTAACTTTACCAATTTTTTGTGTGGAAACTCTTCTAGACCAAAGATATGAATTGTCTCTGCTTACTTTCGATTTCCACAAAGCCAAGCTATTTTTAGACTTATAAAACTAAAACTCAACAATATTAGATCGAGTTGAAAAAAATCTGGTTTTAATCTGATGAAGTGATCGAAGTTTACCCCTATTTACAACAAAATTGAGATTTATTTCACACACAATATCAATTGAGCTGATAGATCTACATCTTTTATGTTTCCTCTTACAAAGCAATTTTTTTTTCTTGTGTTTTTGTGGTGATTTAGTTGTGTCAAAAATAAAAGAAAATCATCTTCCATCTAAAATATATTTCTGCGACCGACTTAATTTTATGTGTAAAATTGAATGTTATAGAAAGTAGACTTAGTCTATGAATGAGCATTGAAATTTGGTAAATCGTCAGTCTGAGGTAAATGGAAGTGGCTCAGTAAGGTAGACCCCAGTGAGTTACTGGGGCAATGTTTATAAAGTCATGGTCAATATCAACCAAGCCGTGGTATTTCAAGATCTTGCTTTCAAGGGTATTAAACTTGGATGTTAGAAGTACAACATAATCAATTTTCAAGTTATTTGGTGAAATATGAAAATTAGGCCTCGATGTAAGATTTTGTCAATAAACCAGATGGAATTGCCCATATACAACATTGCTTTTGCTATGACAACAATCATATGCAACATTGGATGAAAAATAATAAAACGTAGATATTAGCTCTTTAAAAGTGTTGGAAAAATATACATCAGCCTTTGGAAATATGCATAACAATGCTTTTGATATAAAATCATCCACTTACTGTATCAACAAATATAACTTGAAGATATTTTAAGGTATCTCTGCTGAATATGTAAATTCCTCCTTTGTTGGTTCCAAGGGCTAAGTATCTTCTAGATACAGATATTCCTGTGTACTTGATTTCATAAAAGTAAAATAATTAAATGTAGACAATTAATTAAACTGTTTGTCTCAGTTTTATATCTGACAAAAAGAAGATGACATGGTGATGATAATAATAATATTAATAATAATAATAATAATAATAATAATAATAATAATAATAATAATAATGATAATAATAATAATAATAAAACGACACAAAACAAAACAAATATTATTACAGTCTAGATGGGAATCGAACCTGTTCCTCTCTGTCCGTAGACAGGTACTCTATACGCTTATCAATTGGCCATTATTCTCTGTTTGACGAAAATTAAAACAAACTCGGATGGGGGACGGGGGTAGATAATACTATACTGGAATTTGCATAACAAACATATCCTGAAAAAACTATCATTATATCTCCATCGCTAACCATCACATTTTAGCTTGTTGACATCATTGTGACATTCACACAAAACCACACAAACAATGCAAAACCACACAAATAATACAAAACCAAACAAACAGTACATTCCCAGACAAATAGTACAAAACCACACAAATAGTGCAAATCCACAAAAATAGTACATAATCACATAAACGGTACAAACGACACAAATAGTACAAAACCACACAAACAGTACAAAACCACACAAATAGTACAAAACCACACAAATAGTACAAAACCACAAAAATAGTACAAAAGCACACAAACAGTACAAAACCACACAAATAGTACAAAACCACACAGATAATACAAAACCACACAAATAGTACAAAACCACACAGATAATACAAAACCACACAAATAGTGTAAAGCCACAAAAATAGCACAAAACCACACAAACGGTACATAACCACACAATTAGTACAAAATCTCAAAAATAGTACAAAACCACACAAACATTACAAAACTACACACATAGTACAAAACCACACAAATAGTACAAAGCCACACAAATAGTTCAAAACCACACAAATAGTACAAAACCAAACAAAAAACTCAAAACCAAACAAACAGTACAAAACCAAACATACCATACAAATCAACACAAGTAATACAAAACCACACATCTAGTACAAAACCACACAAACAGTACAAAACCAAACAAACAGTACAAACCACACAAACAGTTCATAATCAAACAAACAGTACAAAACAAAACAAACTGTACAAAACCACACAAACAGTACTAAACCTCACAGATCAAGAAATGAAAATGACTTACTCAGCAAAAAGCTCGTTGACCTCTGTGGAATGTATGGCGGCATCTTTGGGGTGTCGAAGATCACTCTTTTACATTGACTTTATAGGCCTTATCTCTCTCTCTCTCTCTCTCTCTCTCTCTCTCTCTCTCTCTCTCTCTCT
>JASKDV010122190.1:0-14289 GCA_032466395.1 Aegires albopunctatus | reverse complement strand
AATAATAATAATAATAATAATAATAATAATAATAATAATAATAATAATAATAATAATAATAATAATAATATTATAATAATAATTAAAAAAAAAATTATAACATAAAATAAAATAAATCATGACTTGAAAAAAATAATTTTTGAGCGATTTTAGACCTCTACAGAATTGAGAATGACTTTCTTTGTTCCAGAATCCATTTAATTAGGACATTGATGATGTTCCCGTTGAACTACAGTTGCAGCTATTTGACTTGCAAGCAAACGTCGAATTGAAAGAAGAGCACGGAGAAGGACAACGAAGGGAGTTTAACTGTAGTCCTTCCATTGAGCTGCCAAATGTCGTGCCCCGAGTTCAAACCCTCAGTCCCGGCAGATTTTTTCTATGTAGACCTAGCAATGAAGGGGTATCTAGATCTATAAGATCTGGCAATAGTAAAATCGGCGCGAAAGCAACGGCAAACTACCACACGAAGCCACACGCCTTAAATATTATGACTCTACTCCCGATTTCCTCTACACTCAGTAATGCGAATGGGGAATTTTCTGTTCCTTACCACCAAGGTTGAACTTTCAAAGTTGAAGAATTTGACGTTTGTATGGCAACAGTATTTGATAAAAGGTCTCTTTGTAAACAAATATTATCATAAATGAAATTCACGAGAAGTCAGCTCATCAAACAAACTTGACTGATGAATAATTATTTAAAAGTGAATCTTTCTAGCTGTTTAGTATTTGAGGCTTAGATAATAGTTGTTGTGTCTAATGTAACTTTTCTTTCTTCTTTTCTTTTTATTTTATTTCCTTTTGTTCTTAATGTGTTTGCTTTGCTTTTCTGATACCATATTCTATGATAACGTTGGTACTAATTAAGACAATGGAATGGTCTTTTCTCAAATTGGATATAATTTCTTACCCACAGCTTGATTTTTTCCGGCATTTTTCCTTCTTCTTCGCAATTATCGAACAAAATGACAATGAGCGGCCCGCGATGGCCATTCTTACTGTAAATCCGACCCGCTGTGAACAAAGTTTGGTGACCCCTGCTCTAGATCATCATACCACACAAGCTTTCTCGTGTAGGATTGCGTTAACCATTAAGCCAAAGATCACTCCGTTAGCTAAAATCAAATAATATATTTATAGATTGAGAGACAATACCATTTAAACAACATAACCGATGATAACGTCATCAAAAAACGGAAATGATGTATCAGATTATGTCTAAATGGTACTGTGAATGGACACTTAGAGGCATTTTAGGACCAACCACAGATATGATGAAAGTGAACGATCTCTTAATGGTAATCCGATATTCAAATGGACAGACAAACCATCCGAGCAAACCAAAAGTAAAAGTAAAATTAATCGCTGGCACAATACGAGAAAAAGTCTATCTTGAGATGAATTGATCTTTTTAGATTATTACTGGTAAAACATACACAAACACAACCAACTGGTAAATTCCAAGACTTGCCCGGTTTCGTATTTATTGAGTCTTCGTAGCAAACAAGTCGCCCTTAGTGAACAAAAGAGCTCCTTTAGAAAATGGCATCATTGTAATGGAGCCAATCTATTCGAATACTTTGGTTTTCAACAAAAGGGATAAGACAATACTCTTAACACGAATCCAAGGCAGACGACGAATTCAGTCTTCCCGTTGCTTCATCTGACATTGTTTAGTATCGATTTAACAAACCTTTAGCATTATTGGGTATCGCGGTAATTTCTATGAGTTTCTCTGTAATCAACCTATTATACATTCATAAGTCTGAGGGCTTTCAAGAGATATGAAAAGAATGAAGGAAGAAAAGATTCTCGTAAGAACTCATTTGTAATTTCGTGACTAGATACATCATAATTTGTTTGATGGATATAGGTGGGTCACACGAATGCAATTCTCCAATCTTTTATATGACTTGAACAACATAATATGAGTTATAACGTAGAAATCAGAACATGTTCTTTTTAAGATTTTAATAAACATTGTTGAAAAGAAGGTCATATAACGAATGTATGATTAGATCATCACATAAAGTTATCAATTAGCAGAGAATGGTTAATGCCCGATTATATTGGTGGCTTGAAGACACCAACTCCCTCTATGTCAACCAAGCTGGATTTCCCAAAAATATGAGAAATCTAGATATAAATATAGATCTAGATCAACAAGTAGATAGATCTAGATCTAGATCTAGATATCTACGTCTAGATCTAGATAGATCGAGACAAAATTCTCCCTATTTTTGATTAAGAAGTAATTAATTTACCTTTATTATTATCTTCTTCTTAGAATGGCTGGAGATAAACAATTTTTTTTAAAATTGCGACGAATGGTGACAATCAGACAGAATGACTGAAGAGAAACAAAATTTGATTTGATTCTCGCAGCGTGTGGCGGCAAACTGAGCTGTCATTGTTCTCGCCCGAAGGAAGTGATTGCTGAAGATGGCGCTGACCATCGTAATCGTAGATCCCGAACGATATTTAACAGAAACTAATGAAAATTTGCAGTCATTTGGTAATGAAATAATACTGCCTACCGAATTTGGGAAATTAAATCAAGGATGTTGATGTCTTTGGTTTTCTGGTAGCTTCAGTGGTTATCGAGTTTATTCAAAAAAAACCACGAGGCCCACGGTGGCTACGCCCACCGTAACAATTTATAGTATAAGATATCAAGTACTCTATTTATATGGTTCAGCGGGCTGAAACTGAAATAGAAAGCTGATAAATGGTCAGTAGATTAGGAGATCAAATCCTGGTCTCCTAATGGGATATGGGGGTTGGCAAAAAGAAAATGTGTTGTCCTTGTCATAAAATTTTCACCAAGCAGACTGCAACAATATACTTTCCATATCGTTGCTGTCATTCTATAAACGAATAAGTGCAAAATAAATTTTATGGGGGAGACACAATTATACATTTAGAGCAGCAAAGTGAGATGTATGGTATCTTCTACGTTTAGATCATGCAAGAAAATTAGCATTTCTAATGGCCAATTCATTCCTGTTTAAAAATGAGGTGAGCGACTTTGAATAAAATTCATTTAATGGGACAAAACATATATAAGAAAATTTAAGTTATATGTGTATAAAATTACAGCAACGATATATATTATGAGGCGCTATCAATGTCAACACTGGAGTGAAATTTCAAAGGAAAGTAAGGGCCTGATGGTCTTACCTACTACATGTTATTAAGTTAAAAAACAGTTTTACTTTTAACTTTTAAAATGTACCTGGTACCCATTACAAAGAAACTTAAAAAGTTTGTTTATCTCTTTCAATTTTTATTTACAATTGCTTATTTATACAATATTGTCTATGCAATAATAGACATATCATTGAATGTGATGAACAGAATCAAGTGATGTAATATTTATTTCAAATCTCAATTATATTTTCTTTTCCATTCCCTAAAAATATATACATGCCAGAAATGAAATCAACAATAATGTAGCTTTATGACTCATGGCATAGAAAATCTAAAGGGTTTATTAAATTGCTTTATGTTAAGTTCAAATGTCAGCTTAAAATTAAAAATAATTTCTTCCATAGGCACACTCCTACTTTGAGTTATTTATTTATAATAGCAATACCAAAATATTTAATAATGTAATAAACAAAAACATGTAAATTAAATGCAACTGAGATGTGGCCAAAATTTATGAAATAACCATGTTTTGAAGAATCTGTCTCAACTTAGGTGATGCTAATTCAAAAGCTGTTTTCCTATCCTGAAAAATTGAAACAATAAAATAATTGTTAAGTATGTTTTTCATGAAATGTAATTAAATGAGAGATGAGAATCAAAATCATCATCTGATCTTAGAAAATGACAAGGAAAGTAGGTACACATATATAGTACTAGTCAGCTATAAACACACTTTACAAAAGCATGGATCGCCTAAACGCACGCTGTCACTGTCTGCTATATAATCTACATGTGCATAAGCACGGCTACATCGCACATAAGCACACTCAAAATTCCCACACCCATTCTCCATCCCCCAAAAATTCTAGACAACAGACACCTCTAAGGGGTGAACGCCTTTTGTTCTTATATTATCAGAAAACATTCCTGGGCATTGTCTGATAGCCAGGTGCCGACTACCGTGCTTATAGCCGACTAGTACTGTATCAATAATATCATTCTTTTTGTTTTTGTACAGCAGAGATGTAGCCTATAGAATCACAGTCTTAGTAATACTAGTAATAGTAGTGTATGAATGTACATTATTTATCATTATATAATAATTCAGTGCTGATAAAGAGAAAATGTCAAGAAAGAGGAAAATTTTCTGAGTGCGTCCCAACCCCGAGATTCTAATTTACATCTAGGACTATCTAAAATAAAACTTGCCTTTGAAGGTTTGAAAAACAGCATACAAAAGAAACAGTCACATTAATACCGTTTTTAATTTAAGAGTCACTTCATTGTCAAACCATGATAATCGATTTTTACTTTTTCGTCCACTTCCTTGATTCTAAGGACATCGGCCTTAGATTTAGATACAGTGTAATTCTTTCATATTCATAATGAAAAGATATCGAAAGAGTTGTCACAAACAAAACACGTTAGGCTGAGCAATAATTTAGATGGCTGAGCAAGAATCTAGATTAGATCTAGATATAGAAATCTAGATAGATGTAGATCTAGTTCTTGAATGGAATCAAAAACGTTCACGAAGAATAGGTCTTGATCTACACATGAGCGAATAGCGAAAGCAGCTTTGTTGTAGCCTAATGGCACGAGCTTGCTAAGCATAACAGTTTTGACAGTTTTAAAATTGAAATAGGAATTTTAGGCCTAAATCGGGTATTGAATACATTATAAAATAAATGCAAAGATAACAGAGTGAATTTAGCCAGAGAATCGAAAATTGACCGACTATTTCCGATTTCCGGTACTCTGATGTGTGTCCATACATTAATCAATTATGTGCTGAGCACTCGTACAACAGTGATTCGATATTTCGCGGAAATACAAAAAAAGTGGAAAGCCGCGGAAGATTATCAGCACTGATAATTGCTAATAACTTACGTTATTTCTCAATTCTGTTTTAGCCCCATTCACTATCAACAACTTTGCAACATCACCATTGTCATCTTCACAAGCTAGATGCCTGTAAAAAGAATGATATGATTATTATTATAAACTAATCAATGATATAAATTTCAAACTTAATTGTTTCGCATTTAAAACACCACTACAAAAATGAACCACAAAACCCTCCCTCCCAAAACAAAGATGTATGGCAGCATACGGTACAGGAACCAGTGCCTAGGCAGATAATGCAGAGGAAGTCAGATTGGAATGGGCACATCCTCAGGAATCCAGCATCCAACATGTGCCAGGCTCTGACCTGGAACCTGAAGGGATAAAGGAAGATTGAAGAAAGGGAGGCCCCACAGCAACTGAAGGCGAAGGTGAAACACTTAAGACTCAATTAAGAGATAGGAACCAGCTGAAAAAAATGCAGCAAGCAGCCCAGAACAGAATGTGATGGCACAACGTCATTGATGGCCTATTCTCATCCTTGAGCTACAGGCCTAAGTAAGTAAGGCGATTATAAGACACCATTATCCTTGTCCAAAAAATAAATTTGCCCCTGACAAGCCGTAAGTCTTCTCAGTCACATGTGATATATTTTGGTAGAGAAAGTAAAACTGTCATCATTGTATAGCAAGATCTGTGAGATTAGTCATGTAAGGCATTTTCTTTCCATTTTCATATTAAAAATGAAATTATTGTCTCGAAAGCCTGGTTGAAAACCTTGTTCAACTTGTAATGGGAACCTATAGATTATTCTAATCAACAAGACCAATATTATGCAATAACTTATTAAGTATTAGTATTTTTTCTTTCTTTTAATCTTAATGATTTAAAGAAAAAACAACATTACTTATAGTGCCATGATAACAATAAATTTCAGATAATAACTTTTCTTCATACAGGAACATCATAAAATCAGGAATACGCCAGTGAGTGAACATTCACAATCTAATGGGAGGTACTTACAGTGGAGTCGATCCAGTAGAATCTCTTAGGTTTAACAGAGCAGAGTTTGAGATCATAAGTTGAACAATCATTACATTGCCTTTGCATGCAGATCGATGGAGAGGTGTATGTCCTTGGGAATCCACACAATTAATATCAGCACCATTCCTTATCAAAGTTTCAGCTATCTGTGAAGTGGAGGAGAACAGTTCCTAATTTTTGTGAAAAAGCAGAATCAGCCTGTATTTTTGAGAATCAAAAAGCTATTCTTCTTAGTTTGGAAGGTTTGGTTATCTAGATATTCTCTTAAAATAATGATCACTTCCTTCATTCTGGAATAATTGCTACTGTCCAAATTTCATTGAACCATGGAAATAAAGTATTTAACCACAGGGTTAAAGCAGGCATGAATGTTAGACAGGAACATTGATTCAATAGCCAACCAGAAAGATACTTGAACAAATAATTTCAAAATAATATGAGCAATCTGAACTAGAAATTTAGAAAATTGGTCAAATTTGCACCGTTCCTCTAAGACACATTATTTTGAGCACACCCCGAAAGGTAGCCAGAGATGGCAAGAATAATGCTTTTCATTATATACTTGCTGGTTGCTAAGAAGAAGATCAACCCATAAGGTGGAAGATGAGGCCTTTGGTTGGCTTTAAGTTTGGATGATGGATGCTCATAATTTTAAGTGACATGTCATTACCTTAACCAAATGATCTGTTATAGTTATTGTCATGCACAAACTAAAAGTGTAGCCACTAAGAGTCAAGAGGGTATATCATGTTTCAAATGACCTGTTAGCCAAATAGTAGCCAGAAAAAGGATCCAACTTATAATGAGGGCAAAGTTATGTGTAGTTATGTGTAGGTCCTCTCAATGGGGAATGGGGGGAAAAGTGCCCTTCAGTCACTTTATTTAACAATTTTAGACGAGATTGTGTCTAGAACTGGACCAGTTCCTTCTTGTTAGGTAGGAGTCAAAAAAATAATCGGAGTGCTTATTCTTGCAAGAATAATCCTTTTGCTTATTCTTGCCGAATGATAAAAATAGATCAAGTCCATGGCCGGAAGATAAAGCTTTTAGTTGCTTTGTTTAAAACATATTTATCTTATTTTTAACTTCTTTACTTAATCTAATCTTTTTGTCCTCAAGGACCTACACAGTACATGTACTGCACTCACAGTGTTGCAAGCTATACCCTGTGTATTTCAATAAAACATTGCAAGCAGTTTAGTTTACAATTCTAATTTCAACTTTATTAAAGGTTTGCTCTTATGGACGGTTTTTTATTTATTTTGTTTTTTATTGTTCTGTTTGGCTTTTTTCAGGGTTTTTTAATGACTAAATGGCCACAGGACACAGTCATTAATTTTATAGAAAAAATACTGTTCATATGTCTGCCTTTCGAAAATCAAATCACATGATTACAGCAATAGATCAAAGAAAGATCAAGCTTATCAAGAACTAGTGGACTATGTTAAAGTTTTCGAACCCGAGGTGGACACAAAATTCATTAGTAAAAAAAAGAATAACTTCTCAAATATTTAATTCGTCTGGTGCAATTCATCCACAATTTTGTGTTAAAGTAAGCCTTTTTTTTGTGTGGTCCAAATTGTTCTCTTTCACTATCATTTTCCTTGAATTGCAAGCACATAACATGAGTGCTTTGAGGAAAAAATGAAATTCAAAAGAAAAAAAAAGCTTGCCCCTATATGATTCTTGGATGATGCATAATGTAAAGAACTCTGGCCTGTAGTGTTGACAGCAGTGACTTGTGCCCCATGCCCCAAAAGGTCATGCACAATTTGAGGATGACCAGCTGATGATGCAATCATCAAAGGTGTCCATTGTGTCTATAAATCAAAACCAAATGAGAAAAAATCAGACATAAACCAATGAATGATTGTAATATCAAACATTAAATCAAGAATGCAACAAGACAAGATAAGAATCAGATCTTTATGTTTTGTCAAAGGGGTGAGAGAGAGAGAGAGATACAGTAGAACACTGATATAAAGAACAACCCCGGGAAAGAATAATAATTATTTTTATCCGTAATTCGTTATTTCAGTCAACCTCTATATGCAGTCAGTTCCTCCCTTCCCCAACCCCTTCCACACATTCTTCATGCAAATGTTTTCTCTTTCCCAACGTCCCAGTTTTGATTTCTTCATCTCCTTGACTAGCTGTGTAAGATTAAGAAGAATAAAAGTGTTGAGTGCAGTTTTAAAGTAAGAAGAGCAAATCTCTTCATAACCTTCCCCTTTCCAATATGAATAAGTTCTTGTAAAACACTGGTATTTCTTCTCAATTTGAGGACTTTTACCATTGTTTTTCATAAAATATTCATTCACAAAAATCTTCTAATGACTGTGATTTCTAAAGTCTGGTAAATAAAATGGTTATTGGAAGCTAGATCTAGATTGATTGATATTCGGGCTGTTTGTCCATGGCAATCCCAAGATGGCTCTAGAATTTAAAAAAGTTCAAGCTAAAAAAATCATAATAACTTATACATATATGTGACCTGTTTCTTCGAAACGGAAGCGAGAGGCCGTTTTAAGCTAGAACTGTTTATTTAAAGAAAAAAAAGCAATTTTCATTAAATCTTTGATTATGGGTTGTTTCCAAAAAATCAACTCTTTATCTTTCATGAAATAAGTACATTATTAGTGAAATTAACATAATGATATAAAATGCACTTTTCTGTACCCATGGTTCATTCAAATTAATTACAGACAACCAAATTTTTGACAACTTTGAAGTCAATTTAAAGATACATGTATAAGTTTGATCCTGAGGTAGACCATTCAGGTATCAACAGAAAGCTAAGATCCTCCCCCTTTCTTTTCAATAAGCGACATATTGCATTTACACATCTGGTCAGAGGATTGAAATGAATGAGTGGAGAGCTGATCAAATTGATGAATTTGAAAAGCTTCTGTCCTTGCATGTGGGGAGGGTCTTTGAATAGGAGCAATGCCACTCTGTGTTAAAAAATCCAATTGGATGATAAATGGTTGGACAGCTCTTAAGGAAGCTTAATAATCTTAGAAAATCGGCTTGGTTGAAAATTATGCAAATCAATTTGTCAAGCCTAATGAAGTGCAATATAATTTGGCTTCTATTAAAGTTATGTATTTGTTTTTCTTATCAAATGTTAGATATTATCTCATAGTAGGTTTACGCAAAATTTGATGCAAATTGGCATGTTAGAAGCAAAAGTTTTTTTAGTGGTTAGTTATCCATCCATCTCCAAAACCGCTGAAAACGGTAGTCCAATTTTGATCGCCATTTTCTCAAAACAGGCTTTTAGTCCTATCTCTTTTAAATTCATTATTATATCTGGTAATGGAAGGTCCAATCTTCTTAAGTTTGACATCAAATTGAAGTGCATGGCCTGAGCTTTCTTACAATATATATCTTAAAACCCCATTCCGCAACATATATGTTACGATTCGAAGAAACAGGTCACATATATCCAATAAGAAAAAAATCTAAAAATCAGTCAATCAAATAAAAAGGAAAGATTATTGAAATTATAAAACTTTCAAAGTGTCTTAGAAATACTTTTAAACCTCATCTCTTGCATCAACAGGAACTTGAAGCATCAGGAGATACTCAACAACCTCTGTCCGTCCACCTGATGCAGCCCAGTGTAGGGGAGTTCTACCACTCTGGAAAAGGACAACAGCAAACAATAGGCTACATATATTCCATCATCCTACAAATTTAACATTAAAAGCAAAAAAATATTGGAGAGCAGACTTGGATTTAATGTGTACACACATATATATGAACATTTTCCCTCCCCTCCCCTCCCCTGACCCAGCATTAGTTAGGGTTAAAGCTAAGGACATGGTGGGGAATCGAGAAGGGTTAGCAATAAATTTTTTGGAGAAAAAAAATGGGGAAGGGGGCCTGGGGGCAGAGCCTCCCCAGCATTAGCAAGGGTTAGGGACATGGTCGAGAATTATGGAAGGGTACGCGCTATATGTTTATTGCTAATTTCATTGCCTTCTGCCAATTTCGTCGAATTTTAAGCGAGAATCGATTACAATTACACTTATGAGATGTAGCCTTCTGATGCGATGTAATTCTGGATCAAAGCGGGAAACAATGAAAAGCGGCGAGACCGTTTTTCTGAAGCTTAATGGTAGGAGATCCCATTCATCTATAAAATTATGAACCCACGACCGTGATATTAAGTAATGAAATTGATGTTGGTGGTTGCACTATGTGGTTATTACCCAGTGGAGGCGCATGCTTTTCGCAAACCCCAGGGCACTTTCAATTTATCAGTTAAGGAGATGAAAAGAATGATAATAATATAGCAGTAGTAACTTTGTTGCAACACTATTATCCCTCCAATCAAGTTTTTAAAGACAATACATTATTATTTTTAGCTGCATTTCAAATTTTTTCCCCAAGATTATTTACTCCAACTACTGATGCACTGGCAGCTCTAAACTAGAAACGTCAAATATGTTTAGGTCTATATAGAGATCCTGCTTGAAGCCATGAGGCAGTTATAAAAAAATAAAATTTAACAATACAAATAAACAACAACAAAAAATTCCTTTAACAAGGCTTTAAAATTGGAATACCTGTCCCACCTTAGGGGACAAGATACATGGTCAGCTGAAGGCAATTCATTGTAACCCCAGACGAGGAGGGAGAGAAATGAGAATGAGGCTTCACTTAAAAGATTTGAGAATGAGATCAACAGTTGATGGTGAGAGTGCTTTTGGTAGTGATTGTGATTTTTAGAATGATGATAGTTAGAATAATTAATGAGGAAATTTTGCATGGGAAATCAAATACATGTGGAAGGTGAAACACAGAAAACACTGATCAGCAGGTGCAATGTGAAATGATGCTTGGTGGCACTCAGTTTGCACACACAGATTGCCTCTAATGAGGAAAAAAAATGAAGAAAAGCTCAAGAACCTTGAGTTTGTCTGTGTGCACTGTGTGCCGCACACCAAAAAATTTCACTCTGTACCCACAGATCAATTCTCAATATATTAAAAGTTCTTTTCAATTCATGAATTTTAATTGGCATGCTATATAAGATACTTCTTTCCAGTTTGTTTATTTAACTGTAACAAATCACATAAAAACTCTGAGCAAATGAGGGTTGTTGCAATCAACAGCAGTCAGGAGAAGTGGCACACTCACATACATATGATGCAAACACCAACACATTCTTGTTGCAGTAACATGCACCCGGAAGCATTGACAAACACTGACTCTCACCACTTCTTTTGGACTAAAAAATTTACACATTCTTTTAAGTGGCTGAGTGATGCACTAGGCTTATGTTGATTAGTGTTAGGCATATATCGTATTGAAATATTGAAAATTCTTCTAATATCGTATCGTATCGAAGACAAGAGCTGGATATCGATAGTTCAATTTTTTTAGATGAAAGCAACATTAAGAAAAAAATCGAAATTTTCTTTACACTGGAAGAGAAAAATCCAAGTTCACTACAGCAGGAGATAATACTAGTGTTGGCTGCCTGTGAGAGGGAGATATGGTGGATGTTAAATGGGTTTTGTTCGTGAGGATGAATGAAGGTGACGAGAAAATTGAAAAATATTTCATTGTCTCCATTAGAAGTTTAATGTGCACTGAATGTGATACCAAATAGCCATGTCTCAAACTCTCGGTAGAGGAGAGATAGGAGGGCAAAGAGTGTAGGTGGGATGAAGAAAAATGTCACTTTATATTGAGTTCTGAATCAAATTAAAAGATGCCCAAAATCTAGTTTAAATGTATTTTGAAAGAATTGAGGATGCAAACCATAGAGAACTAAACAAATCAGAACAAACTCCCACCCAGACCCCAAAAATAAATAAATCAGACCTGCCATATTGTCTAACAGAAAAATCAGGATTCATAAAAGAATTAAGACACTCGCCAGTAATTACAATTTATGGCAGCATTAAATTACAACAGCAACTTATTCTATGAAGAAATAACAATCCAAAAGGCAAAAGGGACCACATTAATTGTCCTGATGGAATAACGCATGTCCACATTTTTGTGCCTTCCTCCTAAAATGTGTGTGTTATTCTGGGTTATTGTTTTCACAAACTCTGAGCATATGTGGAAGTGCGTAGGTGTACTGTGGAAGCCCACCAAAAAAAAAAATAATAAAAAAATCAAAAATCAAATCAGAAACGGTCTATATAAAATCAGAATTTCACCATTTTTGTGACAAAAAATCTGAATATTCTGATTAAATCTGAATGTATGGCAGGTCTAAATAAATCAATGTAAATACATGTACATAAAAAAAGACATAAAAAATATAAATACTTAGCAACTCCAGAAAGTAATAATAAATAAAGTGGGCTAAATTATAATATAACATTGTGTTTAAAACAGTGGTTCCCAACCTGGGTTCGGTCAAAGACTACTCTATAATAAGACTACCGGTATCTACTCTATTTTTTTCCTATTTGCAGAGAATGATGACAATTTCTTGATTAACTCCCCTTTCCCAGGCAAGGGCAGAGCTGGCCTTCACAAGAAGGCCCAATAGGGTTATTGTCACATTATATGAATACTCTTTTCTACTTAGAGCTCAAAGTTTGCAAAAATTAATTGTATTATCATTATCATCTTCATCAGCGTTATTATTATTATTATTATTATCATTATTTATTTTTTATTTATTATCATTTAAATTATCATTATTTATTTATTATTATTATTATTATCTTTATTATTATTATTAATATTATTATTGTTGTTGTCGTTGTTTTTGAGGTTGTTGTTGTCATTGTCATTGTTGTTTTTGTTGTTGCTGTCATTGCCTTGATTGTTGTTGTTTCTTTGAAATGTTGCTCTAGTCACTCATGAAGTCGAGCTCATTCAATGATCTTAAGGCTTTTAAAAGAATGTGATAGTTCATTTGAAGCAAGGATATTCATTTCCTCAGAATATCAACAGTTCCAACTTCTGAACTTCTTGTAACTTGATTTTTCCAGGAATTTTAAAAATATAATTTTTCATTCCTTTCTTGACCACCCCAAGATCATCTATCACCACTGATATTGTCGCAGCGTTCATGGCCACATTCTCGATCTCTTGAACCGTATATACATTGTACTTTGAGAGTTTCTCAATAGTTTTGATCGATGTGGGAATTATAGTCATGTCAATGATTTAATTCTTTCTTTCTTGTCCTTTACTACTAGATCGGGCCTGTCAGCATTAATTTCTCTGTCAGCGTGAATTAACCTGTCCCTAAGTATGGTAACTTCATTGTTTTCTGTTACTGTTGCTGGGTGACGTTCATAGTATTTATCATCTACTTTGATGATAATACGACATAATTCCCTCAATGAATATAATATGCTTCTGCTTTGTTGTGCCTTTGTGTGTACTCTGTTTTGATAAATTCTGTACAGCCGGAGACAAGGTGGTCTATTGTTTCTTGTTGATTGTTACAAATTACATTGGGCCGGTGTCATCTTTCAAAATTTTGTTTTGATAGCAATTATTAATCTTTAGGCTAGGCACTGATTCTGAATTGCAATCATAAATCCTTCCGTCTCCAATTACATTATTATTATTATTTATTATATTACCTACAAATTAAACTTCATGACATTGATTTGAATATAATGAGGCTATAGATCCAACCTACGGACTTGTGACTGTCATCGGTACATTGATATTAAAGAGTTACAACTACACACCTGTTAATTCCAATATTGTTTTGTTTCTATGATGTACTTGGTGGAATGACAGAGAAAATTCCTTGAACACAAAATTAAAGCGAATGTTGAAAGGGAAGGCGAAAGAAAGAAAGACTAGCACAACCTTCTTTTGATTAATCATTTTTTAAATTGACTACAGAACAAAAATCACCAGATTGATGGGAAGACATCGTAAGATTTGTTCTCTCTGATTGTAGATTAAATAGAGAGATTCAATCAGGCAAGGGGACGATACTCGTGTCTTGTCATCGGACAAAAACGGGAGTAAACAGTTTGGTTCAGTGAATCAGTCTCAAGGGTTTGGCAGAGGTCAAGACACACCCGACTCATGATGACATGCCCAAAGGGTTCGGTGAATGCGTGATGAAACTGGAAGGTTCGGTACCTAAAAAAATGTTAGGAACCACTGGTTTAAAATATAACGTTGTACATAAAATTTGCAAATATCGATAGATCTAATATTATATGGGGGATAATCCCACTTTAGCACCGACGGAATTTACCACAGCCGATTACGATTACTGAGCAGTCCGGGAATCCGCCGC
>JASKDV010122079.1:0-14294 GCA_032466395.1 Aegires albopunctatus | reverse complement strand
ATGCTTTAGAGAAATCTAACAAGATGGCATTAGTTTGGCCCCTAGCATTAATAGAGTTATTAAAATCATTTAATGTTATTGGTTGGGTTTCACAGCTTCCATATTTTCTAAAACCATGTTGTTAGTTGGTTAGGATTTTATTTTTATCTAAATGTTTCATGATACTGCTATGTATTATGTGCTTTAATAGTTTGCAGGTTATTGAAGTTAATGAGACTGACCTATAGTTTGGAATTAAAAATTCTGTAATGGCTTCATAATTATTTTTTTTTTAATTTGACAGAAAAATCTAAAATTTTAAAGTAGATACATAAATGATGGTTGTGTTAAAACGAAAGTTGTCCTTAAGTGCTTATGAGACTTTCGTTCTCTTTAATCAATGATCCATGCCTAAATTTTTGAAGATTTTCAATCTGCAAGGAGATATGAATGTCTCAACTTTGACATCTTGAATGTGGCTTGATGGAAAAGTATGAAAGACCATTTAAAAGTAGATACAAACATTGGTCCCGCAACCAAAATCTGGTCATATAAAAAATCTGTATTACATTGGCAATTTTTGCAATTCTGTAATTTGGTGTGATAGGAACGAATGTTTTCTGTGATTATTACATATTTTCTGTAATACTAGGGAGGTATGCGGAACCATAAGGAAGCAGCAGTTTGAATCCGTGCTTTTCTAGCCTTGGACAGTATTTGAGAAAACCCAGCATTAAGGGACTTATCCAAGGACTCAGCATGGGAATATGCACTAGAGAGAATTGAACTTGTAGCTTTTTGATTGCGAGCCAGCCATTGACCTCTCAACTATGGCACCACACTACATATCTATAAACATGATAAGCACAGAAATACCTGCTTCTTGCTTTGCCATTTTCTTGGAGGATGCATAGCCTGTCCCATATTCAATATTGTTAATCATCACAGTAGCACCATACGGAGTCTTGGAATTTTCTGCAGAATACAATGTCAGGAAATAAAATTAAGTTTACAAACTCTATGAATCATACACCGCTTTTGACTGAAAAAGGATCTAGACCTTCTCACACTAAATTCTCATACAACGTCTATTTTTATGACAATATTTCAAAGCAAATGGAAGACTAATCAAATGTGTGGATGTGATTGAAAAAAGAACAAAAAATTTATTAGATCTAAATAGTAGGGATAATAAAAATATATGAATGACCCTATGTATTGATGAAACAATATATAACATGAAAATATAAAGAAACTACTTAAGGATGGAGAAATTGAATGATTTCCAGAAATCATGAGCTTTGTACACATACATTCTAATCTGCATAAACATGAGGCAACAATAACTTTATTAAAAATCAATAAGAAACACAACCATTTTCAGGATCTATATTAAGGAGAATTTTGCCCTTCAAGGTTACTTATTTTTGTACCCTCAGAAACTGTGCAATTTCTAATCCATTAGCTGAGTTCGTGTCTCTGATGCAGTCAGGGAGTTCTATTGATGAGGACGTCTCCCCTTGCCAATTGTTTTGAGAACGACAGAATCTTCAAAAGAACTTCAGGCGATGGTTTTACTAAGATGCACTCTTAGATGGTGCAGCCAGCTGTTAGTGCCAGCAATCTGTAATGTTGTTGTCATTAGGGATCATTACGGGTATTTCTTGTTGTTTGATTTTGGAGTGCACAGCCATGCATTGAGTACGACAAGGCCAGGCCAATACTTAAGGACACAGCAAAAAGATGGTTTTTGAGGAGGGGGAAAAATTGTTTACAAAAGATCTAGATTAACTTTCTTCAAAACGAGGGAGGAAACAATATTTTGAAAAGCTTGCAATGCTATTAATACTCCTTGAGGCATATTGTAGTAACAACTCTTTATGTTCAAACTTACCCAACTCTTTAAAAACATAGACTGGTTGTATCTTGATTGTTCTCTGCATATATTCATGCAATATACACAAGTATGATTTGCCTGAAGGATTGAGTATAAATTCTGAAAGAAAAACAAACAGAAATAAAGATTAATCCAAAGATACTTAAAAATACAGCGGCCTTTGCTTTTGAACCTGCCTTTTATAAACCCAATTTGCATGACTTCTCAAAATCTGCCTGAGAACCTAATCAGACTGGGCAAAAGGGCAAAACAAAGAACTTTTTTCAAACACCACAAAGTGTTAAGATTATTCCGAGACATGTAAGCACTCTCAACTACAGAAGAAGCGTTTACCGTATTTCAAGCATTAATTAGAGTAGAGACCAAGAGAAGGGTTTACTGTATTTCAAGCATTAATTAGAGTAGAGACCAAGAGAAGGGTTTACCGTATTTCAAGCATTAATTAGAGTAGAGACCAAGAGAAGGGTTTACCGTATTTCAAGCATTAATTAGAGTAGAGACTAAGAGAAGGGTTTACCATATTTCAAGCATTAATTAGAGTAGAGACTAAGAGAAGGGTTTACCGTATTTCAAGCATTAATTAGAGTAGAAACCCAGTCATGGAACGTGTCGGTCATCCTTTGGCAGACAAAGTCTGGCTGGCCATCAACCCCCCCTCAACTCCTACTTAAGGTGGATGGGGTAAGGCAGGCAAGTGAAACTTGCTAAAGAGATGTTTGTCAATGCTTTATTTGAATAAAGCATTTCATTCCACAACATCAAAAATGAGTGACAGACGGCACAGAAACAATCATCCTGCAGAATGTTTTTTCGATGTTCTCTTTGACAATCTTTAATGACCCCGTGGGCAGATTGAATAAGACGTGTCTGGGAGGTCCAATGTATGTTTTTGCAGGCCAATGATGTTTGAAATGAAACACAATGACTTAGTAACAAAATCAAAACCTGACAGAATATCTGACCGAGACGGAAACTCTCTATCATTGTAATGAAATGAGAACGACCTTTTTGCATCAGGCCATATTGGGGATGACAGTTGATGAGTAACTTTGATCATTGATGTGGACACTCCTCCTGACATACCTCTTCCATCTCTCTCTCACGCCTTCTACTCCTACGGTCTTCTTTCTTTCTTTTTTTTTTTTTAAGTTAATGTGGTCGGTCAAATGATTAACCAATTACGCTCACATTAGAGACATGCACAATAACATATTAGAAACTGTTGTTCCTATCTTACTTTTATCATAGTTAGTCAAAAGCTTGTCAATCTCAAATCAAACTTGAAATTCATTTACTTCAGTTAACAGCACATTTTGGCTAAGAATCTGCCATTCTTTTCTCCCTAAGACCTAGTTCTCCAGCAAAGACCTCCGAAGCTCTAATGTAAGTTTCACTTTCTCTCTCTATCATTCTGTTTACACACACTACCTTAACACACAGTGAGTTTGTGCTATAAAAATACAGAAAGAAAGGACATCAAGGTGAATATACTTTGTGAGGGTGGAAGAAAAGAGAAAGAGAGCAAGTACCCTTTTCAATATCCCCTAAATATTTCACTAATATTCTACTGGTCAACATAAAAAAGACACCCCCCTTTCCTAGAAATGAACCCTTTTGCCTGTAATCGTGGCATTGCATTTGCAAGTCATTTATCCGATACATATTACAAAATTTTAAAAAGACCTTTTTAACACAATAATGGATCTTTCATGAAAAATTCATAAACAACTCCATCTTTATTCAAAATTGATTTCCAAGCGTCAACTGAACATATAGAGAGAAAAGTTATACATCAATAGAGAATTTTGTGCTGAGGTAAACGTTTGCTTTTTAATTTTTCAAATGACTTGCCTTTCTTCTTGCCAACTCCCAAGGAACCGTTGAGTTTGTTGTTTCCAATGATAGGACATGTGATTAACTTGGTGCTAAATGGCTGAAGAGGAAAAATGCATAAAAAAATAGGGAAGATAATTAAAAGGAGTGACTATCTTCAACTAAATGAGTTTAAGAGCTGTAAACTCAGCCAGATAATAGTAAACACTGAAACAACATTGCAATCTACATCAACAACGTTACAAGAAGATGTAATGAAAACAGTGAAAAAGGTTTAGCGTTATCGATGGAAATAAACAATACCAATTCTGGACGGCTGCTTCTATGTTTCTCTCCTAAATGCTTCCTGCGTTCTCTCCATGTTCTGTAAACACAAATGAATTTTATTTTAATAAAGCAAACAGAAGTGAAAATAAAACATGTCATTAATGAACGTATTAACCGTTTACTCATTCCAGAGGAGTGTATGGTGCATTACAAGTGTTTATTATTGTTATCATTATTATTTTTGCTATTATCATCATTATTATTGCCGAAGAAAGAAAAATATATAGATACTGACAAACAGGGTGAGGGTATTTGTGTAGAGGCTGGGTATAGCAAGTGCTACGCGCTTTATGGGACTTCTCAACTCCTCTAAAATTTGACTGTTTAACGATCAAGAATAAAGAAATTCCGAGCAGAACAAAATTAGTGAAAATGAAAAAGGGCCATGCTAAAACCAAAATACCTGCAATTTTGTAATTACATATGTCATAGCAGTTTAGAATGTGCCATACAATGCATTGGTGTCATATATTTAGAAACCTGTTTCTCTGCCACTTGTTACTTAACATTGAATCCTTAAGGGATTTTCAAGATTGTATCAAAGCATTATTGGGCTTTTTTTGTGTGTCCATATGTCAACATTTGTGAATGTTTCCGACAATAGCAGTCGCATGGTGAAGGATATCAATCTTTTTTCCCCCATTCTTTTATCGAATCAAATGGGAATATTTTTGCCAATGTTTGCAAAATACAGTCAGATTTTTATCGTGAAACTTTTCATATAGGATACTTCTAAAAGAAAATATGGCATTTGCTTGCATCATGATCATTAGATTTGAAAGGAACTTGTGTCTGGATTTTAATGTTCCCCCATTCTACTTCATTCCTTCTCTTCAATGATTCTTTCATTTCAAATTCTCCCATTGGGCTTTGAAAATGTTTTGAAATTTTCATATTAATACTTTAACAAAACAGGATGGACCTCAGGAGTATAAAATATAATATGATATGAGATATTTAATACTAGGGGGTTCCCCTGAACTATGATGATTTAAGAGTGATCATAAATACACCTTTGAATACATCAGTTTTCCAATTCATAGGCCGAAGATGCATAAAAAATAATTTGAAAATAATCATACAAATTTTAAATAGTATTGTTTTGTAGTCGAAATCACTCAAAATATGCCACCAGATGATATTTCAAAGAGTTGCTTACAAGTTCTAAACTAAGAACAGAAATTTCATGAAAAGTGGGTTTCTGAAGAAAAATGGCCATTTCTCAAAAAGACCCTCTTTCACCATGCAACTGATTTAGTCAGGCATGCTCACGTTTATAATCTATAAAAAGTCGATAAAAAAACAACAAAAACTAAAAACTTAAGTACCTGTACTTTTTAACCACAATAGTCTTGAAGTGGAATAACCTTTTACAATAATCATGGACTGCATCAACGTCTGGGGGATAAAATAATTTGATACGTAACAAATGATTGTTTTTTATGTTATTTGCAACCACTCTTTGACATTTAGTCTGTGAAACAGAGGAAATAAAATAGCTACTTTGAGTAAAAATTTAAAAAAAATGGACAATGCTTTCCATACCCTCACATCATGCTTTTGTGATAATGAAATGTCTTTTTATATTCAATTCTTTTTTAAAGTTTTTTTAAACTCCTTGTTAGACTTCTTTTTCATTATCTTCCCGCCGTAAACAGGTTGCTGATCTAATGGATAAAATGATATTATTTCCACCTAGTAACGACTCTTTGGCTCTCTCTTCAGCAGTTTTGATTTTCACTTCGGCGGCATGGGCTTTCAACTTTTGTTCTGTGACACCTAGTGGACCTGAAGATTTGAAAACGGAATAAAGATTAGAAACACTTGAGGAAAGTTACACAACTAAGAAACAAACTGTTAACACCTGAAGACAACTTTATATATTATTGCAGAGCTGCCAACCTGATCCTTAAAAAAACATACAATTGAAATTGAAAAGGCATACAATCATGGAATAAATCATACAATCCCTACCAAACGGGAATGGGATGGGTGGTGTGAAGAGCATTTTAAAAGAAAAGCTTGAACGTCAATCTACTTATCCAGTAAACATATTTCAACTTGCAAAGATGGAAACCTTCGAGAAGTCTAATTGTGACACAAAGACTTTTTTTAACAGTATCAACACTCAGCACGACATCAGCCAATTGTTTTTTAATCACTCTATTACAAAGTACAATCCTAAAGAAATATAGCGAAATAAGACAATAAATTCATTATGGATACAGATAATGATGACATGAAGTATCTGTGCCATCCTGTTTGAAACCTCCGGTTGCCCTTTACAGTTGTAAGATCACCAGGACCAGGATAATAATATATAAAAAATGTTATATTCATGGACAAGACTCACAAATTCCGTTGAAAATTCTGCTTTTCTTTGCGGGAGGTTGGCAGCTATGTTAAAGCACAACTTGCTTCAGTTGTGAAATTGATTGAATGAATAATTACATAACGTTCAGCATGCAAGAAAAAGAATCCAAAAAATGCAGGAATAAAAATATATGCAAATTTCAAATGACACGTTTCCTTTTTGATCTGGTTCTTCTCAGTATCATCCTCCTATTCAGCTGTTCATGAATGGGGCATGTTTTAAAGTGTATTTTCTATGAAGAAAAGCGCCTTGACTTTGCAAATTACAGGGCCTGAGGGTAGGGCATTATGCGCTATGTGAGCATTGCTCATTATTGATATTATCATTATTATTTGTTTGCGACTAATATGGGCATTAACTTATTTTCAATTTTTCATTAATTTGACATGTACTCATTTCAATATGTATTAAATTTTCTTTGAAAAGCGCCTTGACCTTGTGAATTACAGAATAAGGTGCCATGCCCTATATGAGAATTATTAATTATTATTATCATTTCTAGTTATTATCATTACTAGAGCTGACCCTTTGCAGTCTTGCTTGCAATGATTAAATAACAACAATGAGAAAATCTGAAAAAAAGCTTGATCCTAAACAAAGAAAGGGAAGCTAAAGTGAAGTAAGTTGGGCTTGCTCTGGGATGAATGGATTACTTTGCTAACACATAGTCAACAGAAAAAGATTAAAATAAGATCATTTATAGGCATATCTAATGAGGTCCTTTCCTTAGTAAGATATTATTAACTTCAAAATGTTGTTCGCAGTCAGATAATTTTGTAACAGTGTTGTTTCAAAGCCATAGTCAAATTAAAGTAGTGTTCACTTGCCTCACATTTTATTAGAAGGTATTCGATCATTATTATCATCATAATTTATAAGAACTAGAGGGGGGAAATCTTGACAACTGCAACCACTTATTTATTGATGTCTCACAACACCATAAGGATAAAAAAAATATAAACGAAAAAGAAAAAGGGGTATGAAAAAAAAAAAAAGAGATATCCTTTCACCCCCTCTAATTAAAATGTCTTACCACTTTGAGAGCTTTCTAAGTGAGAAGTGATGGCATTGACTGCAATATTGTCTGATTGAGTTGATGATGGGGATGGCAAGGCACTTCCGCTTCCTAGTTTTCTAAATTTTCCACCTTTCATGTTTTTCCAATCTTCAATCTTACGCTTTATTTGAGACGGATTGCTGGTGGTACTGGTGACTACTGCCGAGGGTGCGGAATTACTAGAAGCCTCTTCAGATACAATGGAATCATTAATAGTAGATGAAATATCAGTTGAATTATTCTGTATACATGGATGAATGCCTTGTATAGAATCTTCATTTGAATCAGAACGATTGTAGGCGTTGAATGAATCTTTTGTAAGGGATGTACAAGAAGGCTTTTTTATATCCGTCTCCTCAAGAGAGATTGAAGAATTTGAAGAATTCAATACATCTGCATTTGTACAGCCTGTTTCCTCCTTACTATTTTCAATATCATCATTATTTAAAAAACTAGAGCTTTCATAAGTTACAGCTATATTTTCACCTCCAGGTGATTTGGGACTTTTCACATCTAAATGACTAAAACTAGTTTGTACAATGCTGTCCTCTCTACTGTCAATATCATTCTTTGAGTCTCCTGTGTAGTCTTTCTTGCCAGTATGCAGTGCTTCAAGACCATTTTCAGTGGGGAAACCTTTGCAAAACCCTGATTCCTCAGTGACCATCCACATTTTTTTAGACGGATGATCAAATGATGATGAAGATGGCTCCTCTGGCAGTGGATCTTCGATCTTAAATGGCATTGGCAATTGCTCCAAAGGATTCATCTCACCCAAGTCCTTCACTTTCCCTTCATTACTGAAACTGTCAGCCAGAGCACATTTGTCGTTTGTTTTCTCATCTGGGAAAGATTGTGGTACTGAGTTTCCATGAGAAAAAGAAACGAACAAAAAAATAATCAATAGACAATCAGAGAAAAGATACAACATCCTACTTAACACTTGAAAGCTTGTAACAAATAAATACAAATTAATAAGAGAATTCATTACGCATTTTTTCTTGGCTGTTCTTCAAATTTTAGTGATAGCAAATTACTTTTAAAGGCATTCAAATCATCAAATCAAGTCTATACTTATACATAATATAACATATTACACAAATTTAAACCCAAGCTTTGTATCACTTCTTTATAGCACTCTTCTAAGAAAGATCTCAGCAACGTTTATTATAATATAACGATATTCTGATAATGACATTTTTTTTTCCTTTTTGAAGAAAACCTGTTCTAAAAACTTTTGACCTATTTTCGTCTTCCCTCGTGGACAAGAAGATCAAAAACGTTTTGAGAACAAAGATGACTTAAACTTTTACCTGGCAAATTGTCTTCTTTACCAAACTTTTTTAACTGGTTTCTGTACTGAAGACAAGGAATAGCGGAGATGGGAATATCATGCCTCTGTGGATGAACAGCATTGACCCAAGGTGATTATTATTATAAAACACATTGGTCGTCTCATGGTAACAAAGTACAAATAAAAATTATAATAAATTTAAAAATAAAAAAAAAATATATATATTCTATAGCACTTAAACATGGGAATTCCCAAACTTAGAGTTACAATGGCACTTAATAAAAACAACAGAATACACTAAAAATGGTACATAAGTCAGACTTAAACATACAGCCGATACCACAACTGTGGCCATTCTCATTCATAACTATGTCCAATTTACAGCAAAGCATAATGCGAAAGGACTCCCTTTAAAAAATAATTTCTAGCAACGCGCTGACCAATGAATAAATATGAACAAAATCATTGATAATATAATTTGGCTTTTTAGCCTATTAGAGATTTATTTGGTTTAATGATATAGATATCTACATATGTAAGTTTTGATAATATGAATTCAATATTCTTGCATTAAGGTTCGATGATTTTCTTTGGCATTTTAGTCACATTCTTCAATAATACTGAGTTTAATCTAGATCCTTATAATTTTATGTATTTGACATAATTCACCAATGATTATAATTTGTCTCTCTCTTAGATTAGATGCATAGTAGCTAAATTTAAAAACAAACAATAATTCTTTCTTACTCTGGTGCTGGCTGAACCAAGATAGTAAGGCCTGGCCATGGTACATACACGCGTCTCTTTGTGGAGATAGACTGGCATGCCACAGTTATGGGTTGCACACACCCACCCCTCTGGGAGGATGTCAAATGGATCGTTGTCAAGTTCTGAAACCATAGAATGAAATGCAGACAAATTTGATATGAAAGAAATTTCTTAAGATTTGTGCAAAACAATTAGTAGTACTATAATGAGTTAAACATAAATTGTTAAAGTGCTAAATCAAAACCCATTACCGTATTCATTCTAATAAATGCACCATCCCTAATAGAAGTTCATTAAAAGTTTCCGTGAACGCATAAAAAAAAAGCACTACATACAATGCGAGTATGTCTATATTATTATTATTGTCTGAGTCTGCAAACGCAATTGGTAGCCTACAAGCATCACAACCTTAAACAAAAAAAAAACAAACAAAAAAAACCCTGTGCCGAGTTCTATCTCTCTTTGTCCCGTCTAAGTTACGGAGGGTCTATTAACAGAACCCACTTCAACTGGGGGCGACCGTGGTCTTTGAAGTTCCGTGAATCCTCTATCTAAACTGTCATTTTTTATACCATATTACAAGCCCCCCTTTTCACGCCCCGGGGCGTTTATTAGAATGAATAAGGTTATAAAAAAAAATAACCCATTCACAAAAGAAAACTACAATTCAGTCAGACAAAACAATACAAATAATGGTGTAAAGAATGAACTGTGTTGTTGCTTTCAATTTCAAATATAGATGTGAAAATTGCACATCAAATTTGATGAAACTTTTCTTAGTTTTAAATAATTTATTATAACATGAAACAAATTACATAAAAATTAAAACAAGCCTGTTGAGTGAAACCATTGAAATTATTGTATTAAAAAACAATTAAAGCACCAACAACAACCCCCCCCCCCCCAAAAAAAAAACCAACCTTGCCACCCATTTTGTGTAAAACTTAGCCAGGATGGGTTTAATGAAATTTTTATTTAATAAATAAAAAGAAAGAAAGAAATCTCTCAATTCTAAGTCTACATTATGATTGGCTTGAAATGAAATTATTCACACAAAAAATAATAAATATGAGACCTTGCTGGGAATAGAAACGACAGGCACAAATGACAAAATTATTACTAGCCTGATCTCTCTAATCCATACTTCTGTAATCCAAACCATTTTTTGGGAACATGTTCTTATTAGTTCGTAGTATTCCATCTGAAAAATTCTGTAATCTGAACAAATTGCCGATGTTCGGATTAGAGAGACCAGACTGTAAATCAAAGATGACACAGACTGGCAGCTATTTATATTATATGGATGAAATGCTGGCTTTTTGGATTCCTTTTAAACCGCAAGTGTAAGGTCAGAGGGATGGAGGAAGGGGAAGAGAAGATAAAAAGATAAAGATTACATTGATTTACAATTATTTTAAAGTGTTATGGCCAACTAAAGGTTTGTAAATCTAAAACATGAATAGGAAATTAAACTTGCCTTTCAGAACAGTCTTGTATCTTATGACAGGGCCTTCCTCATTTTGCTTGTTGGCAATGCTATCCTTGTCGATTCCTTTTTCCAGCATAGCATGGAGCTCAGAGTCATCAAAATCAGACTCCGAACTTGAATCACCATCCCTTCCACCTTTTCGCCTCACATTTCCATTTGAGTCCCCTTGGTCTTTTTTCTCATCATTATCTGCGTCTTCTTCGCTTTCCACCTGGTCAATAATTTCAAATTCGTGCTGTTCGCCAGGATCTCCCACCTCACTGTTGGCATCTTCATTGTCGTCAATCTCACCACTCAGAGATGAATTTTCAAAAGAAGCATCTTTCACATCTTCTTTAATAAATGTTTCTTCAACACTTGTGTCATCAGCCATGGCTTCAAATCAGGCTATTCATATCTGGGACAAACCAAGGAGTTACTTTAAGATCAACTCTTCCTTTATAACAACAGAGACATTTTACAGTAAAGACCAAATATAGACAAACTGACAAAGCACACGAGTACGACAAACAAGAAAAATAAGGATTAAAAAATACAATTGTAATAAAGGAGCAAGATGGTTGAATCAGTCGAAGAATTTGACCCCAAAGTCCAACAGTGTAATGTTGACTAGCTGGACACAGGGAGCCTCAACAACCAATATGTACAACCTCTTTTGTGAAAAATAAAGCTCCTTTAAAAAAATCAACTACTAAACAATAATACAATACAACAATATTTAACTCATAAAAACATAAAAATTGTATTATATAGATCTATACACAATAAAATAAAGATTCTCAAGACAAAATATGATTTGTAATTTTAAAATAAATAAATGTTACTTTTAAGCTTGAGAGCAAACAGAAAGTAATCACAAAGATTTCATATATGGAATATGAAAAATAGGGGACATAACAATATAAATATAGTCTAGAGAGGCCTGTGCCTGTACGGTCGACTGAGCTGCCAGATCTGTAGCAAATGTTACATTGCACAAAGCACTGAACAGAGCAGAGATGGCATTAACACTATCTCCAACCAGCAGTGCGAACAGCAATGCAGAGAACTGGAGCATTCTTGGCAGTAAGTCAACGTTCAAAAGCAAAGCTTGAAACTTTATTGAAAGTTGCGAAATTCTTCCAATTTTTATGTATCATTTGTCGACAAAGGGGTTGACAACATACGAATTGTACAAACATATTTAAAGCTAATAAGATCCCATAGGCTATATCTAGAGACCTTTTACAGATCTAAGAATCTCAGAGATTTGTTGAGAAACCATACAATTTCTCTGACTAGGCAAGGCAAAGCAAAGGCATGACTTTCATGAATCAGAAAACATAAAAATGACTTTTAACTACCATTAATCAAACATACAACTATGAAGCGATACTACTGGATCTAGATCTAGATTCTAGCTCTTTCTTTAGATTATATTTATAGATATATAGATCTAGAATAGACTAATAGAATCTAGATCTAGATCTAGATCTAGATCTAAATATCTAGTCTAGATCTAGTGTGTAGTAAGTAGTTAGTAGCAGTAGACACAGACAGGGGCCCAAGGGAGATGGAGATAAAATAAGCTTTAAAAATCAATGACAGCAGCAGTTAATATCCACATTTACATGTGTCCATAATGACCCAAACTAATTCTTCATGAATTAAGAGAGAAAACTAACAAGAAATAACCGACATTGAGAGCTACACACCAAACAAGTGCATCTCTCTCTCTCTCTCTCTCGTTGCACAGACCCTTCCTTCGACTTCAAAGGACTGGATAGATCTGTGACAGTTAAAAGACAAAACAAACCATTGAAAAGATGCAAGAGAATGAATAATACAAACACAGGCAGCACAATCTGAGCAAGCTTTGCTATGATTGAAAGGAAACAAAGACTACAGCGCTAGTCCCAAATTGCTATTCGATCGAAGGAACAACAAAGAAGATTGGCATTTCGGCTCCCAGTAGATTTTCCCTTAGAGCTGGATCTGCGGAACTGTACTGTGAACTGTGAATCGAATTTACATCTCGACGCTCGAGTTCTAATTGAACAAGTCGTGTTCGAGCAATCACGGATCTGGAGTAACTTTGTGTGGATTTAAACAAATAATTTGAGGATTTGTCGTATCATTTACTTTGACAGTACCATCATGAATGTTCCGTATGATAATTAAAAGATAATTATTGATCATGGGCAGAGTCTAAAATAAAAATGAAAAGAGTTCAGTGGTTCCCGAGTATCAACGAAATGTTTGATTCCATACTCAAACATAAATATTTGCGGGCAAAATCCAGTTCTACATGTATTTCCTACCTCATGGATTTACTTCCGCCCAGATCGAAGATGGTATAATAGGTGCAAGTACAAAACATTAATCAATATTATGGGTATGATATTACGAATCTATTTGAGAATATATGAGTGAGCCATCGACTTGTCAAGCTAGTTCGTCAAATTATTACTATTAAAAATTGGTAAACCGGTCTGTGAAATATCGCATTTCATGCGCGTTAGTTTCGCGGTAAGATCTAATTTACTTATGCTTCCACCATTGGTTCGATTTTAAGATAGCTAACATCAGTAATAATTACAACACACTTTTCATTCTGTTTGTTATATGACTGTATTCCATTTTTGCAAAGAGATCGTAAATTAATTGCCAAGATGTACACCAACCACAAGGAGCAAAGCTGTTGATTGCAATAATTCTTAGTTATAATAAAAAGCATACGTACTGTAATGTACATGTATTCATCGTCCAGGTTGTCGACCATTGTCATTTAGATTGGTACATTTAAAAATGTAGGCACGCTGCCATTCAGAACCATAACAGATTTACACAGAATTATCACATACTACACTCCTAAAAAATAAATTAGCATGAATTAGGTCTGTACTAAATTATTTGGGGTCTCCTCGCCAGATGACCATTGGTGTCCCTTCATAAGACCCAATTCTAATATGTGACAAAGGGGAAACATTATTAAAAAAAAAAAAAGAAAAAAGATCTATATAGGCCTGTAATACAATGTAATAAAATCAATTTTTTAAAAAGAGAAGAAAAAACAACAACAACAACTACAACAACACAACAATAACATAGCCCTCGTATTGATATACTACACTGTGCAGAAATTAGGTGGGCCCTACATAGACTAATCCTCATAGTTATTGGGTAAGGTAGGCCCTACATAGACTAATCCTCATAGTTATTGGGTAAGGTAGGCCCTACATAGACTAATCCTCATAGTTGTTGGGTAAGGTAGGCCCTACATAGACTAATCCTCAT
>JASKDV010122078.1:10689-24085 GCA_032466395.1 Aegires albopunctatus | reverse complement strand
ACCCGGATGGGAAGGCGGATAATCTTTCCGTGCCCTATATAAACCGGATGGGAAGGGGGAGGGAATACAGTGGTGCGCATTAATGAAAGCTTTCATCTAATGCTCTGACAATATCTGACCTGACTCTTGTCACACCCAGTTTTCATCTTAACGAGGATAATATAATGCGTATACCTCCCAAGGACTCTTCCAGACCTACTTGGTATTGTATCGTGGACGATTCGATCACCAGTCCAAACGCCTACAGAGGAGTCTGCTTAAGATATACTCCTTGGTACTGACCAAAAAGTTTTATTATATCAAGCAAGGCTTATCTTAATCATGTCTCACAATAACTATTATGATCTATGTAAATGGGACTAAAGAAAAAGTTTATCTTTTCCAATTGCTTATGTTAACTCACTGAGGACCAGCCTATTTGAACCAAGCAGACCCCAGAGGACCAGCTGCTTTTATACAATGGTAAAGCATTATTTGGATAATAATGTTCTAATCGCTTTGCATGTAGTTTGACATAACCATGCAGTTTAGTGTTTTGTAATGATTTTTGTGTTTTCTTTGTATAGGTTTTGCAATAGGAACTGAAAATAAGTGTTAATCATGGCAATCGGGAAAACTCCGGCTTGGCCCCCAACGTATGTTTTAGCAAGCCAGTGCCAACTCGAGGCTGGTCCTCAGTGAGAATGTTTAGAGGACTCCACTGTATTATCAGACCACGATGGCACTACTATATTTTCTACTACTGCATCCGCCAAAGGAATTACATTGTCATTGGTGATAAAAGAGTAGATGACACTGAAAACATTCCTTGCAAACATGCTGCTGGAAGACAACAAGGACGAATCAGTAGAAGACATGACAGCTGCTGACACTGCCCCGAGTCCAATAATGGTCACGGCCTTGGGACAAAGGTGTTGCATGACCAATGGCAAGGTCAAAGATGCATCATCGGCCGCTATGCTAGGCTTGCCGTAACCCGTCTCGTTCCAATCTGTAATGAAATGTACAGAGTACATTATAAGTTTGACAGAGTCCTTAGTCCCGTAAGCTTTTAAAGTCGAACGAATTTGACATTCTATTTCATTTGTAAGATTTAATTCCTACGGTATGTTATTTCCTTATCACCACTATGGCAGTGGCTTTTTCAGTTTTAATGGGCGCATAATGGGTATTGGGGGGGGGGGGGGGTGTTGTGTGCGCTGTTTTATTCACAGTGCTTTCAACAAAGCAGATCTTATATCAACAAGTGGTAATAGTGTTGATGATGATAATTAAGTTGACGAACAGGGTTTAGTAACGATATTGATAATGATGATGATGATGCTGATGCTGATGCGAACGATCATTATTGCTGCGATGATAAAAGTGACAACTACAAGCATGAAATGTTTCCACAATGTTCAAACTTGCTCTATTATGTTAGATGTTACGTTATACTTACTGGTAGAGGCGGCCACAGCTCCCAACAAGATTGCTGGAAGAGCCATGATGATACAAGCGATGGCACCAAAGAAGCTTAACAACTGGGCAATTTTTACCGTCTTAGCAGCTAAAGCTCTTTGCCAGTATACCTTATCAAAAAGAAAAAAGAAACGAAATTGATCATGTAAAAGACCAACTATAACTAAAATGTATGCATGTGAGCAGGTTATCACTCATCAGGAATCAGTTTTGAAAAAATAGACCTTATATTATATTTTAGTTGATGTTTTATTTTTTATTAAAACTAAAATCTGCGAGATAATTGTAGCGATTGATAAAGATGTCTGGGCTGTAGGCTATTAAATTTTCATAACTAAAAGAGATGGCTAATAGATTTTGAACATTTAGAAGTTTCCTGTAATCTTCGGATAAAACGTAAGAAAACGTTTCTGAGACAAAATGATTGCATACTGTTTGATCGGTCTTACGTGTAAAAATCACAACTCGCGTTGCTTTTGAAGAACCCATAAAAATTAATGTTAAAAGCCAAAAGTGTACTTATATAACGCCTATTGCCAAGGTAGACAGCAACACATAACACATAGGACAAGGCTGACAGCCGGGCACGGACCACGCTGTCTTAGCAGCCAGGTATTCATACTCACTTGAGTCGAGTGAGCTAGAGGAGACAAACTGTCTTACCAATGGGCACACCGCCAATGAAATGTAGTTATCGATATAATTTGCGTCTAGCCAGAAACGATCCCACCAAGTTACCGAGCTGACTGGTATCGGTAAGTGGGGTTACTGGAGTTTCTCGTGTCTGAACTACGTTAACAACTAGGCCCGGCTTGACTTTCATATGGTGATGATGATGATGAGGATTATTATCATGATGAGTTGAATAAGGAATGATGATGATGATTCCGATGAGAACGATCATCATTGCATGCAACGATGATAAAAGTAACATCTATAAAATATAGAAATTGTGTATTATTGTTTATCACTATTATTTATGTTGGGTTTTTTTATTCATTTTTTTTTTCATCATAGGATTTATTGGGTTATCAAAATTTAACTCAAAAAATATTTAAAATTAAATGAAGGTAATAATAGTAGAAATATTGCATATAAGATTAGCATATGACATATGGTGATGATGGTGATGATGACAATCGTGGTAATGATAATAATTAATGATATTGATAATGAACATAACAGTTGAAAGGCACTCGCTTGTCTGGCCAAAGTTCAGAAGTTTAAATATCGACCGTGCATGATTGAATTTGAAATCCAATCTTTTGGTTTCCCCTCTGCTCCCTATCCTCAAGTTGTAAGGATAAAAATATTAGTACCTTTAGAAGTAGATCTATAATCTAGGAGGTGCCACATGTAATATTATTTATACGCATGTAGCATAATTCAGGGCTGTTTATTTTTTATAAGGCAGTCATGGAAAACTCTGATATTACTAAAGTAGTGGAAGAGGCGAATGCCAACACTCTATATCACTTCTAAGAACAAAAACATTCTTTACGCTGCTTACCTGCCAGGGAATTCCCCCACAGATGAGAAGAAGCCAGAAGTCAATGTAGTTACCAATGTAGGAAACTTCCACGGTCCCAAGCCAATGGTTTGCTCCATTACTTGCGATGGACCTAGTTGCATCATGGGTCATGGCAAACGGAACGCATATCCACTGGTCATGAATAAAAAGCGGGTAAAATTATGTCATCTTTATACAATGACATATCATTATATTATCAGGTTGGTCTGCCTGATGCAAGTATTCAAAAACTTCAGAGAGTTCAAAACAGGGCGGCACGTATCGGCTTAAACATCAAAAAATTTGATAGGTCGAGTAATAAACTACTCTTAAGAACATTGCACTGGCTTCCTGTTCGAGCTAGAATTGATTACAAAATTTCCCTCCTATGTTTTAAAGCACTTAATGGTTGCTCTCCCCTATACATTCAGGATCTAATCGCCCCATACAATCCCATTCGAAAGCTTCGATCTTCTGACAGGTACCTGTTGAATGTACCCAAAACAAAACTTAAACTGTTTGGGGATAGGTCATTCTATAAAGCTGGTCCGTCAGTTTGGAACTCTCTGCCATTGTCAGTCAGATCGGCTAGCAGTGTTAGCCGTTTTAAGAAAGCGTTAAAAACATTTTTATTTGAAAAATATTTAGGGTAAATTTAACCTTGTTTACTGTATATCATGTAGTATAAACTTGTGTTAGTATTTTAATTTGATTGATGTTGACATGTCATGTTTATGTTACGTTTTGTATAATTTTTTCCAAGCGCCTTGAGGCCTCGGCAAAAGGCGCTACACAAGAATGATTGTTGTTGTTATTATTATTATTATTATTATTATTATTATTATTATTATTATTATTATTATTATTGTTGCAGGATTTGATCAGAACATGATTTGGTCATTGTAGGATTCGATCAGAACATGATTTGGTAATTGCAAGATTTGATCAGAACACGATTTGGTCATTGCAAGATTTGATCAGAACATGATTTGGTAATTGCAAGATTTGATCGGAACACGATTTGGTCATTGCAAGATTTGATCAGAACACGATTTGGTAATTGCAGGATTTGATCAGAACACGATTTGGTAATTGCAGGATTTGATCAGAACACGATTTGGTCATTGCAGGATTTGATCAGAACAAGATTTGGTAATTGCAGATTTGATCAGAACAAGATTTGGTCATTGCAGGATTTGATCAGAACATGATTTGGTCATTGCAGGATTTGATCAGAACAAGATTTGGTCATTGCAGGATTTGATCAGAACAATATTTGGTCATTGCAGGATTCGATTAGAGCATGATTTGGTCATTGCAGGATTTGATAATAGCAGATGTCAACAAAAAGGAAAAAGAAAACTTTATTTATCCATCATTGGTTAAAAACAAACAAAGCAATACAAAACAAGAAGCAAAACAAAACAAAATAATCACGACACAAAAAACAAAACCAATAACCCATTAACAAAGCAAAACAAACACCCCCGCCCCCAAAACAACAACAACAAAACAAAATAAAAACACCTCAAAAACCCCACAAAAACAAAACAAAACAAAACAATGAAAAAACAAAACAAAACATAACAAAAAACAAAAACAAAATACTCCCCAAAACCCAACCAATAAACAAATAAAAACAAGACTGAAAGCAAACCTAAGCAAAACACCAAGACCCACCCACCCTCAAAACAACAGATAGACAGATAAACAATCAAACAAAAACAAAAGCAAAACAAAATAGAACCCGAAACAAAACAAGACAAAACAAAAACGAAAAGCAGGGGATTGTTGAGCAAAACCTGCCGATTCTACGCACGACTGCAAAAGAAACTGAGGAGAAGAAGGGGGCGGGGTCTCAAATACAATCACTTAAAACCGTGCTTAAATCAGATTAAATAGAGATATCCGTGATATGTTTATGACAATACATGTTCTTCCGTTATTTGTATAAATTAATCTGTAAAAGAAAGAAACAACAGAAGTTTTCAAATAGGCCTAGATCTATATGTAATGAGGGATTGTTTTTCTTTTTCTACAAAGACGCAGAAAAGAAATCTACGAAGAAACTCATTTTCCTCAATGGCGAAAATAGTCGACTACTTTGAGATCACATGATCAAAACACCAACTCTGTCATGTTCTAGCAGTAGTAGTAGGCTGTTTGAGGGGTTTTTGATTCAGAAACTTTGCCCTGGGACCTTCTTGGTCTGGTTTTTATTCCCTGGTCAGAGGTGTCTGTTGATAGTGTACTCATAGATCTAGCACTTATACTTTTAGGGAATGAACAAGTCTTGACAAAAATTTACTTAGGATAATGGCTTCAAACCCCCCCTCAATGCTCCAGTATGTCCCTTTCAACAGTTCAATTGATGCTGGTTTTTGGCACACACTCACTAACAAGAAATTAAATGAATACGGTCTTGACGAAAGTCTCCAATCAATCTCAGGCTTTTATTCCAATGGTAGGTTTAATATTTAAGCACACTCCTTGTTAAGTCACTCAATTCTAATTTATTTCTACTGTTCACCCTGTCCCTAGATCTAGAAATCTTATCTAGAATCTAGATCTAGATCTAGATATCTAGATCTATATCTAGATCTAGTATCCCTCTATAGGCTATATATATATAGGCTATCCTTCTCAACCAATATAATCTAGATTCTAGATCTAGATCTAGATCTACTCTAACTAAGTAAAATGATCTTTTCAAGAACCCTACTTACAGTTAAAGAGTGTTTTGGGAAGGAATAGATTATGATGGGAATATTGAGAGATCCTACAGATTGGTGTTGGAAAACATGACTGTTTGCTTTTCCTCATTGCCTGCAATGACTAGATATATCTAGATATCTAGATCTAGATCTGGAAGCACATCAAAACTTGTGTGAATGTAATAGATTCTCGCGCAAAAATCAATGATATTTGCAGACAACAACGGAATTAGCAGATGACAAACTCAACAACTTTAAAAGCAAAAAATCTTGCTATCTCTTCCCCGATCCCTAATCATGTCCTTAACCCCAAGTCTAATGCTGGAGGGGTTCCAACTAGACCCCCTCTCCCTATTTTTTTTTCTTTAGCAAAAATATCTAGTACTAACCCTTCCCTGATCCGTGGCCGTGTTCCTAACCCTAATGCTAATGCTGGAGTTCCCAAATTCTGGATTCATTTCATTCCACAATCTTGCTGTGCCGGGGAGGAAAGATTGTTAAATTATGGCAATCATTTTTGAGGCAGGAATGTTAAGGATCTGAGTACCTAGTTATTTAATTACAATTAGGCTACTCGAACTCTCTGCTTTTAAACAAAAGTCAGCCATATTTTCTTGTTCTATTTTTAGAACAAAGCTGCAATTTTTCACGTATCAGTGACATTATAAATCATCATCTGATAATTTAGATGAAATGGCAACATTTTTTATATTTTTTAAAAGATTATAAAAAATGTGACAAATCCGTCTTGTAAATTTCAGCCAATGCAGTCAACATGCCTCCGCAGATAATCGTGGACTATACAGCATTTAACAGGTAATGTTAGTTATGATGATTTCTGGGTCATTTTGTGATTGAATGACTTTTATATTTCACTATCAAATAATTCTATCAGATAATGGAGAAATGTAAAAAAAACAACCAAAAACAAATCAATACATTGGTGCAACAAATCAACAAACTTCAAATTGCAAAATGGTTTTTGTCAAATTGTTGCACCCAATTATTGAAATATTGTTATAAGTTATTTTTATTCATTGTTCAAATTTATACTTCATTACACTCTTTATCTAATGCACTAGCAACATATTATTATCATCTTATAATCTCCGTTACATACACTGTATTTTAATAGCCTATCTATTATTGTCTTTAACTTTTCTGCACATACTTTATCTGTAGTAATCATTGAGTACTGGGTACGGTCAATTATTTGTGTTCCTTCTCCCTTTGAATGGCAGGCAACTCCTTAATTTATAAAATTTTTACTAACAATCCTGCTACTAAGTTTTAGTCTACATCTAAATTACACTTTGGAAATGAAGGCCTAAAAAATAACAAATAATTATTCATTAATTTTTTTCAGTACATTAAAACAAAGAGCAATGATACAAAGTTCTTAGATGTGTATTATAGTCATCCATATCTTATTGATTAACAAGTATTAAACCTACAACTGGTGTTGTTAATAATTTTGATGAAATAAAAATTGTAACTACTCTGTGACTAGACATGATGACACATATTATTTTAGATGACTTCATACTGACAGTTGTGGAGTCTTCACTGAAAAGAATGGGTTGTCAAAACCTCCCGGATCTTTTGCCATAATGGCATAACTGGGAATCTGTAAGTCTATTCCTATGGCGGGCTTACAAACATCATCCAAAATAATTTTACATACACATCTAGTATCTTTTAAATGTAGTTATTATACACAGATTTTAAAAGATGTTCCAAGGTGCATTTATTTAGTGTACAGACATTATAAAAACATACCTTCATTTTGAGAGAAAGAGATATGTACTGCCATTTTCAAATGAAAGGCAGTAACTGCAGGCCAACTTTCATTTGATAACGGCAGTGTAGTGTGTCTGTATATCATGTCAGCAGAAGTCATTAATCCTTTCATTTTTTTTCTCTTATATATATACTTCCAGCAAACAAAAACCACCCCCTAGAAATTTTCAAACTCCTGGTTTTCTCTTGAACACAAACACAATAGAAAATTTTAAAGAGATGGACAAAAAGAAACTCCTTAATTCTATAGGACACCAGGTTTGTATTGATCAAACAATCATTTGTACTTTGCTCATATTTAAAAAAATGTCCACCAAAAAATGTTTTTTTCAATCAGATGTATTAATGATCTGTTCTAATACCATGTATTGCTTTACATCTAAGATAAAATGGTTAATGATAAATATGTCATATTTGTCTTAGAGACCCTCATGATTGATAGATTTATGATAACATTTATAAATCCTTTATAATATCTTTGCTTGCAATGAAATAAGAAATGTTTTTGGCAAAATTTAAAATATCCAAATGTACTTTGCCTTTAACAATTAGTGTTCGTAATGATTTTAAATTTGAAATATATGTTATTGGTTTTTAATTGTAAATGTGAACATGAAATAATTAATTTTTTTGGTGAATTGCTTTTAGCTGAGGAACAATTAATTTAAAAAATGATGACAGTGTTTGATTATATCCTTTTGTTGATACTTATGAATATAATTCCTATTTTTCTTTTCTTTTCCTTTTTTATAGATTTGGAAAGATATAGAAAGTGATGCAATCATGAATCATCCAGAGATGCTTAGCACATTTGTTGTTCTGACATTTGCTGTATGTTAATTTCTTACTTTTAATTTTATCATATGGTTTGCTCTGAAAGTCTTTCTTTCCTCTTTTTTATGAAATTGCCAACATTATTTTTCATAAGTAATAAAAATAAGTTTTGATTCTCTTGTTAGTTATAATCTTACTGTAATTTATAATGCAACGAAAATTCTTCATGTAATGTGAATTTCCAGTTACCAGACAATGTGTTTCTTTCTCACAGTTCACTCCCTTCCTGTTTTAAGCCATACGCAATTTAAAAAAAAATTTTCATGTAGGTTTGCTCATCATATTTGTTTTATCTCCGTTAAGAGGTACAATGCCATACTCTTCCTTCCCCCTGCTTTATTCTGTGTATTGCCAAATGGCTTTTTTCCCATATCAAAATGTCAACAAACGTTTATAATATTGTGGATTGCTATATTTAAGGTTGAGCTAACATTGTTTTATTCCCCCAAATAAACAGGACTTGAAAAAATATCACTTTTATTACTGGTTTGGATTTCCTGCACTGAAATTCCCTGAGAATGTACTTCTTTCTAGTCCTGCAATTCCATTACAGCAAGCCTTATCAACTAGCAAGGTACGGTATACCATAGTGCTAAAAGATGTTATAAAATGTGGTATGTTTTGTCGCATGTCATCAGACGAAATGAATTATAATTTACCTATAGTGTCCTGGTGATTGCACAGTTAAGTCATTGAATGCAAGTAAAAGGTCACTCATTAGAGACTGTATTTAATCGCTGGGCAATGTTATTTACAAAGCTTTTCTATGTTGGCGGCACTGTGTTGCATTGATGCTCATTTCTAGTAAAAATCAAAAGAGAAATCTCCCTCTTGGAATGTTTTGATTATTTTAATTTTAATATTTGATTTGATATGGTGTAAATTGCAAGAAATATTAAAAATGATTGTTTTAGTCTAACAATGATATAGGTTTATCCCAATCTACAGTACACTTGACTCTTCAGATAATTGATAATTCAGTTTATCATACATTTCCATTTTAGAATCCATATAGTAGGTATTGAGTCTCATTCAGTTTTCATTTGTATTTAGAATGTTCAGGTTTTTTTCTAATATATTTATCTGAGTATTTTGTGGTTTAGATATAATCTCTATGAAACCGCCTCTGGTGATCAATATATCAGAGACGTTTTTAGTAATTTAATTGCAATACCATTTCTTTAAAAAATGTCGCCCTTAATTGAGGAATGAAATGTTTACCTTCTACAGATAGAATCATTGATTAGTTCTTACGATGCTTTCCAAAAACGACGGGATAGCTTTGCTAACGCATTCATCATCAGAGATAATGGGGAATCCTTCTCTTTAGAAGACTTTTCAAAACTTAACAAAGAAAATGTTGCTCAAGAAAATGTAAGTTGTCATAATTAATTTTTGCTAGACATGAATGAATTTTTTTTTTTTTACTGCAATTTCATTTTTAGAATTATTCAACAATTTTCTAATAAGAGGAAATAAAGTTAACGAAGATATGATCATTCCTTGCATTTTCTCCTATAAGAAATTTGTTTACAATTCAATTTACTGGCTGAAGTAAGCATTAACCTATTTAACCATTTATTTATTTTAGGTTTTAATAGGCATTTGTGATCCAAGCTCTGTGTCAGGATTTCCTGGATGGCCAGTGAGGAATCTTATGTCTCTCTTGGCATACAAGTTGTAAGAATCTCCAATTTTATTTTTATGGGAGAAAAATGTCAAAAGAATTCTATTCTGACCATACTTTTGCAACTTAACCTTTTTCTTAACCTGACATTTTAAGAAATCGCGTATTATAGCCCGTGTAAAAGTCTGGATCGGAAATGTACTCCAAACTTTTGTTTTTGAAGGAGTGTTTCATTATACAGTCAGCCCTCTCTAATCTGAAGATCTCTGTTCTCTGCAATTTGTTTGGATTACAGAATTTTCCGGATTAGAGAATACTAAGAAATAATAAGAAAAAAATATGTTTCCAGAAAATCATTTGGATCTGGATTACCGAAGTCTGGTTAGAGAGGGCTGACTGTAATTAGCATTTTTGTCATTGATGATAATAAATTTATCAACTATTGGTCATTCATTTTGTTTTACAGCAGTGACTCTGTAAAAAAATTCAGAATTTTGTGTGTGCGTGACAGAATATATGATGGAGCAAGAGAGTTCAATCAAAGTTTGCTTCTTAATGTTGACATATCCGCCTCTACCTCTAGTGGTGAGTCAATTGGATAATTTGATAATCTTGTTGCCTTTTATCTTTAGTTCAACCATTTGTGTAAACTTATGTTTGATTTTGCTTTCAAGGGTTACTGTCGCCAAGATTCAGCAGTTAGCGAGGTTGGCTTGCAGTCAAAAGGTTGTGAATTCGATTCCTGCTGGTGCTAGGTCTGACTTTGAGCCTTGGGAAAGTTTCTTACATGCATTTTCTATCCCACACTCAAGTGTTAAAAGAGTACTTGGTATAATCAATGAAAGATCTTGTCCGAATGCTTGCAGGAAAGCACTGATAATCAGCTGCTCTGCTGTATGCTTCCCATGGAGATGAGAAGCAACTGGGGGAATAAGTGATGTAAAGTCTGTGAGTTTGTACTTGCTGCTGAGATATAGACTATGAATTTTATCTTTGTCTTTAAAGTTCATAGGGTCAAATAAACTGACACAATCTATATCTGTCAAAAGCCAGGAGCTTGTGTTATATTCTTTGAGTTGCAAGCCAAATGTCTGCCCCAAGACCCTGCTATTGCTGCATGAAATAAATCTGATGATTCTAAACAAGTTTAAATTGGAGGCTTAGATCAGAAGTGACGGAATGTGATTTTCAGCGTCTCATTGGCTGCCCCAATGGTTCCTAATCGCAGTGAATTAGTTAATGTAGTAAGGAAACATATGCAATGTAACATCTTCATCATCATCAGTTCATGTCTTGATATCAGTGATAACTAGGTTAAGAAGGGAAAATCATTTTTTTTCTTTCCATTAGTAATGACAAAATTATTTCAAAAATTTTCTCAAGATACGATAAAGGCAAACTCTATATTCTCTCTTCAACAGATTCCCCTCCTGAATGTGTTGGGTGGGAAAAGAATGAAAGAAACAAAATGGGACCAAGGATGGTGAACTTAAGTAGCTCAATGGATCCACACAGGTAAGAATAAACTACTAATAAAAATAGTTGGCCTTTTACAGTGAGGAAATTCATATATTCGCATTCTGTTTTTCACTTATTTTTTCCGCAATTTTAACTTCTTTTATTTAATCTTATTTTTACTTGCTTCTGTTATGTAATGATATAATTATAATAGGATATTTTTATGTATCTAATTATGTTGCAATGCACATTGAGCAATTCTTAATGAGTTGGAAATGCGCGGTATAAATGCTTTGTAATATTATTATTAATTGCAAGTGCTTCTGCGATTATAAAGATCGCAGCATATCATTTTTATGGCAGAATGATGATAATGGCTTGAGAGAAATGTGGCTGGGACTGGCTCAAGAAAAATTGGTTTTAAAATTTGGCATTAGAAGACTTGAATTTGACTCCCCAGGAAAGATTCACAGTTTTCCCGAGATATCAAATGGGTAGTAAAAAGTCTGAAGAAGATTTTATTTTTTTATTTTTTTATTATTTTTTAACTTTAATGTGAGCTTGTTAAGCAAATAAATTGATAAACTGTTGTTTTGTTCATGACATGATGTCACATTCACATACATCTTATTCCTGTCCTGTTAAAGAAATTGAGATAAGCTTGGCAACGTTTGCTCTTTTGGGTAGTTTACAAATTATCTTTCATTTGTTATTCGTATTTCCAGACTGGCTGAATCAGCCGTTGACCTCAATCTGAAATTGATGAGATGGCGTCTGTTACCAGACCTTAATCTGGATAAGATTTCATCAACAAAATGCCTTGTGTTGGGATCTGGTACTCTTGGTTGTAACGTGGCTCGTTTGCTGATGGTATGTGCATGCAGTTACAAGTTTGATGTTTCATGTATTATTGGCCATGTAGCATCAATAAGTAAGTAAATCGACAATGCTTGAGTAGAACCAGAAGGTTGATCTTGATTTTATCCTCCCACCCCCTCATAGTGGAGATGTGGAGCGGCATCTACCAACATGTGGATAATTTCGACAATTTTAAGGGATTAAGTTAGTGGACCATTGTTTTACGTGATGCAGGGGTGCATGTCTGCCGGCTATTTTTTCATGCTCAAAGTCATCTACCGGTTTTTCGTGTCTGGTGCCGGCAAAAAGTTGTGTCAACACCGGCATAAACTTGTGGGGGAACTTTGCATGTCGATTGATTATTTACCGCTCAAATTATGGAGATTCGTTTCAACAGCTTTCTTCAAAGCGTATCACTTCCGGTGTGTACATCACATGATTCATTTGGATGCAGACGGGAGCTTTAGCCTAAGCCCAGCAGTGAGCTTCTTTTTCTAGACCTATCTAGTCTTACGCTCGCATCACGATGTCACCTATTTGTTTCTTGATCTACATTTTGGAGTGCATTGACTTTCTGAAAGTGTTGTGGATTTTTCATCTCTTATTGGATTAGATCTTAAGATTTCTACTATTTAAAGTGTGGTTTTCTAAATATATTTTCCCCTGAAGGAATTTTACTTTCTTTTATTCTCTCATTGATGTAAAAATATTTGACATTGCAAGTTTTTGTGATGCATTACTCATAATATTGACTGTTAATTGTAGCTTACCTTTTTCTATTTATTTGTTTCTAAGGCCTGGGGCATGAGACATATCACCATGGTAGATAACTCTAAAGTGTCTTATTCTAACCCTGTGAGACAAACCTTATTCACGTTCAATGACTGTCTGGATGGCGGAAAGTCCAAAGCGGAAGCGGCAGCGGATTCTTTGAAGACCATCTTTCCAGGAATGGTTGGTTTTTGATGTTTTTATACTTATTCAATTTGAAGGTCATTGGTGTCATTTATATTCTATGTGAGTATCCCAAACATGTGGGGTTTTTTTTAATGAAGAAACAAAATATTGACTACTTTTGCTTTGGGGGGGGGGGGGGGGGACCCCCCAAATATTATAAAAAATGCAAAAAAAATT
>JASKDV010122078.1:0-10679 GCA_032466395.1 Aegires albopunctatus | reverse complement strand
CCCCCCCCCCCCCCCACACCCCCCTCATATTATAAATACTGCAAGAAAAAGTTAATTTATGTCAAATGTTTTTGTCAATTATCCTTTTGCTTTTAAAGACTGAATTGGAAGAGTGATAAAAAATGGACAAAGAGAGGGGGAGAAGTGACATTTAGTCTATTAATCTAAAGTGCTGCAGAGATACGGGCTCTAGATCAATCTTAGAAGGAATTCAGTGGCTTTCTAGATAATATCAATAAATGCATGTTTGAATATTATCATCACCTTAACATTTTGTATGGTATTCTTTCTAAGAGAAATATTTCAAGTACTTCCTTTCCATTGTTCTTTTTCAGCAATCAAAGGGAGTGAAGCTGTCAATACCAATGCCCGGGCACGTTGTACCAGGTCAGTGGTAGGCTTACAGTTTGTTAGAAATATAAATTAAGTCTTGTGGCTCATTTTTTTTATCATCTCCTTTCTCCTCCTAAGACATACTATCGATTGTCCTCATTCTCTCAGACCTATGAAATGCTCTCTAATTATTCTATGAAAGTATAAAAAAAAATTAAAAAGTTAAAATTGTATTTTATATAGCGCTTATCGCCAAGGGACCTTAGCCTCTAAGCGCTTTTACAATTTTTCACTTCCCCTGGCCGGCAGCAACGCGGAACACAGGACAAGACCAGCAGCCTCTTAGGTGTTTATACAATTTTTGGACACAGACAACGCTGTCTTAATCGTCAGGTACTCATTCACACCTGAGTTGAGTGAGGTAGATGGGACAAAGATAGTCCTAGCTTTGCTCACATATCTTCTTACTATAGTCCTTCATTTCTTCTCAGCCCTCATGGATTTTGCTAAGATGTAAATTTTTATAGTGCCAGTCTTTCATGATGCTCACTATACTTTTCCTTTGAAAAGACCGATCAATGTGCCTATTGGTTCTCATACAGGAAATTATTCAACCAACGTCACACAACTTGTTATCTAAGAATATATGAACATTTTTTTTCATTTATTGTTAGTTAACATATAGATGTGTTAAGAATCAATCACCTTTTCTTAATGAAGCACATTTGTTAAAGAAAGTAAAATAGAATAAATACAGTACAATATAAAAACACTAGTAATCGCTCCTACAAATCCTCACTCAAAATGATTCAGTGATTTTCTTTCTTTTCATACGACCAGATTCTATGGTAGAGGAAGTAAAAAATGATGTTGAGACTTTGGAAACTCTTATCGACTCCCATGATGCCATATTCCTTTTGATGGATACACGGGAAAGTCGATGGCTTCCAACAGTTGTTGCTGCTTCCAAGAATAAGGTAATTGATAGAAATTGCTGACATTTTATCATTGTAATATTTCCCTAAATGATCATGGAATTTTGTACAAGTATACCCCTTAAGGAGACATTTTGTTCGACTTATTAAAATGCTCGGTAATATACAACGCAGGCTTCATAGCACACAAATTTGTTGAGCGTTAAACAACATTGGTTGGCAGAAATATTGAAAGTCATAAAATTCAATTTAACATTTACAAACCAATTTAATGTTATGTGCACATAACAAGTTACCAAAATTGTCAATACAATTTGTTTGATAATAAAAATACTTTGATTTTAATTTACGAAGTCTTAATTCGAAGACAACACTTTGAGGGTATCCAAAAACGAAAATAAAATTGCCTTCATTAAATCTCATAAGGAAATCTACCGGTTGTCATGAAGTGATGATAATAAAATAAAATTTTAGAAGACAGATAATGTACAATTTTTAAACTGGTGCTTATAATTCCTATCCCATCAGATTGTAATCAATGCAGCCTTGGGCTTTGACACGTTCTTAGTCCTTCGTCATGGTGTGAAAAGCGATGCTAAAGAAAGGCAACGAATCACCCTCGGAGGCATTCCTGGAAACCAGCTGGGCTGTTATTTCTGCAATGATGTGGTTGCACCTGGCGATGTGAGTATCTCTGTTTGACACATATTATATCCGCATTTGTTTCCTTTTCTTAAATCTTCTCAATCAAAATGCTTAAAGGAAATTAATATGGAACACTGAACAAGTGAATTTTGTTTCTTGAATGAGTATCATTCTCATCTAAATGGGTAAAACAGGGGTTCCACAAACTTTTTCTTTTCAAGTGCTTCTTTGCATTTTTTAAAGACACTAGAAGGGTGGGGATTGCTTTCAGGAAAATCTTCTTGAGTTGTGAACATGATGTCTAGTAGCTCTGTTGTAAACATCTTTCAGAAATTTTATCTCTAGATAACATCCTCAGAAAAAAATAAATTCAAATTCAAAGTATTTTGCATTATCTTACCCGATTTTGAAATCCTCGATAATTTCAGTCGACGAGAGACAGAACACTAGACCAGCAGTGTACCGTAACAAGGCCAGGTGTTTCCATGATGGCAGCTGCTTTGGCTGTTGAATTGCTGGTGTCTGTCTTACAACATCCTAAAGGGTAAGTTTTTTAAATACTAGGATGAAAGGGTTGGGTTTTTTTTACTGCTTGGAATCAAATTAGTATCATGGGCTGGAGGTAGAAATTTGGGCTGGTAATCGAAAGGTCTCTAATACGATTCGTTGTAGGATACGAGGTTGAGTCTTAAGAAAGACTCTTTCATGCATTTTCCTTATTGAACCAGGTGTAAATTGAGTACCTGGCAAAAGGTGAAGGGAATGGAAACGTAATGGCCTGCCGGGGAACTCCTGTAAAATGCATCAAGCACGTTTAGAAGGAATGCACCACATAAGAACACTCCTCATTGTGTTACTTTTAGTTCAACTATTTTGACATACCTTTTCCTATTACTCCCTATATGAAGACGTTTTAGTTGGGGACGGCGATTATGATGTGGAATTTTAGTTTGAACAAGAGTGGATTGGAATTGATGCAATAGTAAACACTTCAAGTTCTATCACATGATCATATTTCTCATCAACAGAATCGAGGCTAAAGCGGATACAGGGACCATGGATGGTCAAGTTGGGGAAGATGAAGAATGTTCGTTGGGAATTATTCCACATCAGGTTGGGAAGAAAAACTATGTTTGATAATCCTTGAAAGTACTGTAGTTGACTGTCATAGTAAATACAAAGCACCTTAAATTATTTTAAAATCTTATTCATCTGAAAAATTTGGGCACCTTGAAGATTTGTTGAAGAGTGTTGTTCATCCCCAACAAACTAATCACAATCACCCACTAAAGTTAAGGTAAACTATCAATGATAACCCCCCCAAAAAAAACCCCCAAAAAACAAAAAACAAAAACAAAAACAAAACAAAAAAGACAAAACTACCTTCACTGATTTATTGTGATTATAAAAATAGTATTTTCATTCATTTTCGTGAAATGATTGTAAATATAATTTTTGACGAGAAGAAAGAATTTCTCTTTTTAAAAAATATTGCTGTTTATTTCAGCTCCGAGGATTTTTGTCACGTTTTCATCAAATTCTCCCAGCTGGCCAAGCCTTTGACATGTGCACTGCTTGCAGCCCTGTGGTGAGTGAAGTTTTTAATATTGTTTGTGTTGTTAAATTAGGGTTCCCCTAGAATTCCCTGTGATAGGAAAAATGGACCTGCCAAAGTAACATGGAGAAGAAATGTGGAAAGGGAGATAAATGGACAGGGATGGACATAGGTCAAGGTCAACAGATGCAGCCAACAGAGAACTCTGGCATTCCCAAATGTTGGCCTTATACTATTGGATAAGTATGCATGTTAAATTAGCAATTGAATTGGCTTTGATAGAAAGGCTTGCATTGCATCATGGTCTAGGGTTAGGCATTCAATCTGGAGTTTGAAAGATCAACGGTACAGTTTCTGCAAGGGGCAACATGTTGAATCCTTCGTAAAAGCTCTCTCTCTCCATACATTTTTCTCACTATATTCAGGTGTAATATATTGAAAGATTTAGATCTTGTTAGAATACTAGAAAAACATTGTTTCAAAAGTTTGCTCATCAGGGGGCTGAGAAGGATTTTACAACATAATTGCCTGCCAGGGAACTGTTTATCAGATTTTAGGGCTGCAAATGATGATTAATTTCTTCAAGAAAGGGGTGAGGATCTGCCTTACTTTACTTTGCTCCATCTTATTTTCAAGTGCTTTCTTAGGATCATTGCATACTCACCAAGAATTTTGCAAGATTTATGTCTCTTACGCAGGGATAGAGATTTTGCGGATTTTTTTTCAAACCTGGTATTTGCAAGAAGCAAAAATACAAAAAACAAACCCGTCCACGAACGGTCGGGATATTTAGTGGTTGAAATTTTAATGATACAGGCTTTGATCACTTTCGAGCAGTTCTGGTATCATTATTATTATTATAATTATCAAACTTTTTGTGAGGCTGGAGAGCTTTGAACAGTTTGCGATTTCCATGCAACTTACATACAATTTTATTTGAAGGCCGCGAGATTCGCTCTGGGAAAGCTCGGTTTTGAGCTTTGATAATCAGTTGGCGAAGCTAGTTTATTTCACACGCGATCAGCTCACCTCAAGTCAGGTGAATCAAGACTTAGGCTAGTGATAACATTAATTTCTGGATAGCTCTATCCTTCATGACGCCTTGTGTAGATATTGATTTATCAGATATTTTTTTTAAAGGCGCATTTGTTTCATTCTTGCGGGAGTAACATTGTAGATCTAGATTCTAAACGTAGATCTAATTCTGTACTGGCAACGACCGTGTTGTGTAAGTGTTATGTTAAATGTTTAGATCTAAGTGACTAGACTCTAGATCTACCCTTTGAAGTGCCTGGTCTTGTTTTAGATGAATTAGATTCATTGGTAATATTAATATATGATTTTGATCTAATCTAGATCTAGCTGTTGGAAATTTCAGGTCAAGTTTCTTAAAGTTAAAGGACTAGATCTAGACCTTTTCTATGGAGGATTTATTCCCCAGACAGAAGGATGATGCTTTGGTCACCAACATTGACCATGGCATTGAACTTAAACGAACATAAATGGTTGTGGAGATAGTTGGATGGAAAGACTCAGGTTGTCAGGTGTTTTTTGACCATTGCATTAGGCCTAATCAGGATGAGACTACTATGTGTTGGATTCTGTGTTCTGTGTAAAAAAACAAAAGCAAACAAAAAAACCAATGATGAAAATGGTCAAATTCAGGTAGGCCAATGCTCCTGGCTAGTTAGCAGTAACTATCACGAGAGTTTTGAGTGGAATATTGATATTGACCTACGTGATTTTTTAATTTTTTATTCCTTTCCTTTAAATTTTTTGTACAGGACGAAATTAAAGATCACACTAACTTACACAATAGACATAGATATATAGGGTCCAATATGTTTTTTGCTATTCAGTTATAGGTTGACGTGCAATAATTTACAAACGTTCAGTGGAGCGCGCATACTCTTGCTATTTTTTTTCAGAGCTAATCCCCATCCCTGCATATAAGAATTTCTTTTTTTTTTTCTTTACACGGAGGCCACCCTCTATCAGCTCTGCCAAAATATTGCACATGGATTTATTAAATGTGGCATTTATTAGTATTAGATTTATGCTAGAGAGGATGATTTCTATTTTTTTCATTGTCGTCCAGATTTTGGAGAAGTATGAGAATGAAGGCTTTTCCTTCCTCCTTCGTGTCTTCAATGAGTCTGGTTATCTGGAGGATGTTTCTGGATTGACTGAAATGCAAGATGCCACTGTGGATGCTGAGGTAAAGGTTATTGGAAAAAGGAAAAAAGAGATGGATATCCAGTCTTTATCTGTACAGCAGGCTGGGCTCTTAGATTAAAAAAATAAAAATATGTTCATTACAATATGTACATTATGCCCCTAAACATTATCTCAACTCTTCACTGGTGCATGAAGTAGTGCAGCTTTCTTTTAAGTTCTTTATTGTAAATTCACAAAAAATAAGATCTCTGTGTGATTTATTTCGGTTACCCATTGTACAACTGAATGATGTGAAAAAATTTTAGTAAAGAGGTGACTTTGATATTTTCATCCCATTATTTTTATTTTCTTATCAATTCATTCGGCTGAATGAATCATTGAATTGTCCTATTCATCTATTTTTAGGTTTGGGATTTTAGTGATGATGAACTAGACAGTGGACCTACAAGTATGGAGGAAGCTTGAGACAAGATGTGCACGATATGAGAGAAATTGGTGTTGAATACCAGAGAGCTTGAAAGATTACTGGATTGCATCAGGGTACTAAGCAAGGCTCTGAATGAAATATCTACTAACTAAAGGGTTCATCCTAAGGAGGAATCTTGATGCTTGAAATATGACGAAAACAGAACGTGTGCATATCATACAAAGTTTCCCATACTCATTACTGAGTAGAGTCCCATTTTTAAAAAAGATTCTTTATAATTGTATATCAAAGAATGAAAAAATAATGTTATAAGATAAGCAATCAATTAGTCATCTGCAGTTCCTCTTCCATCTTGGCTTATTCTCACTCTCTCATGGAGATTAAAGTCATAACACAGTAGATTTGTAGATAGAGTCTACTACACAATTCCTCCTGGCTGTCCATGCTTCTAGATCTGTGGCTTCCTTCCAGGTCTTAAGTCCTACCAACTTCATCATTTCTCTTGATGTGATTATCTTGAAAATTTCCATTAGTCTTCCGGTAGTATAGGAAGATGGCATGAACTGCCGTGAGCTTTTATAGAAGTGAAAATATTGTTAGCTCATGTCATGCGATAGTTCTTCAATTTTTGGTACAGGAAATTGCTAATTGATGATATTATATTTCTTATAGCACAGACTTAAATAAACAAACTACGATGGATACGGTAGTGTTAAACTTAGCCATAGTTGACATGCAAAATCTCTAGATCGGGGGTGGAAATGAATAGGCCAAAATTATGTTACAACTTCTTTTACTGATAATAAACTGCTAGAACTGGACTATTTTTTAGTTTTTACCTCAGAATAAAAAATTTCCTAGTGTTTCCCAAATCTCCCCAAACATTTTGACCAGTCTCCTTACAATAAATAAGTCATTGACCAATCTTTTCATAGCCTTCAATTTCACATTGAAGTTCTCATTTGATAACTGTTTGGTGAATGTTTTAAAATAATTGATAAATCTATTGACGGTAGTATTCAATATCATCATGTCTGCCTTAAAATCAAAAGAAGAAGAAAACAGCTACCATGAAAATGGATGGGTCCCCGTTAAATCAGGATAGCTGGGCAGTCTAGAGTGACACAGCCTTAACTCTGTTTATCTGGGCTACGAGTATTAATTATTTAATGATTAACAATACGAAACTAATGCTGTGTATAGCTCTGTACGAATAGCTTGTTTAGTTTCCAAGCGTTCATTGGCGGTTTCTTGCTCTGTTTTTCACTCGACTTTCGTTTTGAAAACACCACGATGAAGCGACACATATAGATATAGATCTAACGGCTTTACGAAGCTTTTGCTGGTATCAATATGGGGATTAAAATTTTACATGTATAATTTATTTTAAATGCAATATTCAAAAACTTTTGTTAAATTTTCTTCAATATGTCCAAATTTCATTGAGATACGATCATAAATAAAAGAGTTATTAGCATTGAAAAAGAATCAGTGCTCAGTAAGCTGTTTCCCTGTGGCAGCCCTAGGACGGGGGCATTGTTTATTGGGGCAGTTCTAGGAAAAAAAGAGTTAGTGTTTTAAATGTTTTAGCCTTTTCCCAACTTATGAGTCAGTTTGTCCGGGGCAGGTTTAAGGATTTATTATAATCTTGTTTTTCTTTTACAATATAATTTCTATCTCCCATTTTAAATTTCTTCCAAATTCAATTTGAAAATTTAACGATGATGTATTGATCATTCAATTTAATTTAATAATCTCCAAAGGACGATCATAAAGAACAATAGTCATCATAACGTCATACAAAAATGCTTTATGAAGGATGAAGGAATAAATGTAGTAACAACTGGATGCAGAGAGATTGATATGAGAGAGAGAAAGAAAGAAAGTGAGAGACATGGAGAAGGAGGGAGAAATAGACATTCATATATTATCTTTATTTTCTATTTATTTATTTTTCTGTAAATTACTCTTTATCATCTTTTTTGTATTACAGCTAAAGTTATGAAAAGTTTATCCTGACCCAAATAATTTATCAAGTGAGAATGAGATGTTTTAAAGAGTTCATTTAGAAAATGGTTTTGAGTGTATGCATCCGCCATTCTTTTTTTTCTCTTTTTTTCTTTTTTTTGTGCACACATTAGTTCTACCTCTTTTTATTTTTCTTATTTTGAAGCTTTACAGGATTTTCATTTCAAGCATTACACCATTAGAGCCTTTCAGATAACTGCTTATGCTTTCAATTGACAGTCCTATAGCCAAGTCCGTTCCAAGAGGACACTTGCACAATTTGTTTCTTTTAAAACATTCCCATTTTCTTAACCATTTACTCTCTCCGCTTTTACTAGATCTCCTTTTTCTGTTTGTCGGTGGAATTTTCTGCATTTTTCCTCTCAATTTCATCTCGCTTTGTTCACCCCTTCATCCCAATTCCTATATTATGAAATTGTAACGGTTTCAGAAGAGTTTTTTTCATCCTTTCATCTGTTATGTCTTTCAGCTTAAAAATTATGATAACTATGGAAAAAAAAAAACAACAAATGAATGAGAATTATCAATCACTTTTTATTTAACAATTTTACTGTGATAATTCTTAATTTGACTTTCTTGGGTTTAGATTTTGATGTATTTGGCCTGTGGTTGTTACGAAACCTAACAATTTAGATATTTAAAATTAAAATTGGGAGTTAAGCAAAAGACGGACATCATTATCTCATGAAGAATTGTATCGTGTATAGAAGTCGGGTATATATGATATAATATATATATATTTAACCAATGTGATGAATATTGACCTTATTTACTGTAATAACCATTAAATAATATTGTAATAGCAATTCCATGATTATTTATTTATCATAAGACTGAGGGTTTACTCCCATCTTTGAATGACCTACTTAAATTTCTACTTCATTTACCCACAATCAAAGAATGGACATAGAGTTGTAGTGACTCATTGCAAAATATGAAGGTTGAAATGTGTCAAGGAATTTGCCATTAATTTCTAGTTTGAAATAAATGACATAACGAGAACCTTTTCATTGCATAATTCATTTAACTTTTTTTTTTTCCATTTCCATTATTAAAGTAAATTTTAAAAATTCAGTCAATGCAATGGGTAAAAAAATAAAAGAAGTAATTATTAAAGTTTGACTGATTTGACTCTGCCTCAAGAGTAGGACAACATTTCAATTTTATTATTATTTTTTATTTTTTTCATATTTTATTTCAGTGAATTTAAAGATATCTCACAAATTGCACAAATAGATAATTATCAGATTTGGACCAAATGCAATTGATCGCTTGCCAGGTCATAACTATGTCTTTCTTATTTTGCATATATATATATATGTATGTATCCTACATTTACATATTACATGAATAATTGTATTCAATGTGATCAAAATAAGGTAAAAATAAAGAATATTCATATACATTTAATAAACATACATATAAACTTTTTTTTTGTCACTTTAAAGTTGATGAAACTCAGATCAATTGGTATCCGATCGTTAGCACCCTGTGATGATTGATGGACCTAAATGTACCTTAATGTAGTTTAACCATGTTTATATAAGGTATTATCAAAAAACTTTGGTGCGGATGTATATGGATTCTCATTGTATTCATTGTAAATATTGACTTAATTAAAAAAAGCACCAAATAAATTTGTAATTATAAAATGGATGCCACAACATGGCACTGGTCATCCTCCCATATTAATGACGCTTGATATACTTTCAAGAGATGTATAATCCTTGTAGATTTCTGATTCTAAACTTTGATATTGAAAAAGTAGTGATCCAGATCCATCATAGATTCACGCTACACTACATGAAACTAATTGTTACGGAGTATGCTGAAAGTCTGTCTAATGGTCTATTTAACAAAGATTTGTCTACGGCGCTTTCTGTTCCATCAAAAACTACAGTTTTTATTATCACCGTCAAATTCTAACAGACTGGCATTAAGACAAATGTTAAAAGCTTAAAACCACAAGACTTTTCATTGTGGTGGAAAAAAACTTAAATCCTACTGCTGCTTTCATATTGAACAAATTGTCATTTATAAACATATTAAGGTTGTTTAGATCCAGTTACATTTTACAAATATGATTGTTTAGATCCAATTAAATTTTACACAATATTATGATTGTTTAGATCCAATTAAATTTTCCAAATATGATTGTTTAGATCCAATTTAAATTTTCCTGTGTAATCTTTATTATTAGTTTTATAGACCTTGATGTCATTCCTTACAATTTGAAGTAGATTAATTGGAATACTTAGTTAATATGTTCTCTACTTGAGTCAGAATAGTATATGTATATTATTGAAACTACATCCAGTTATCTTTAGATAATATATTCATAATGATAATAATATAGATTCATTTTCAATGAAATTAATTCTTTGTGCATTTATATCTAGTCAGATTATTGACATAATCAATGTTCATGCCGGTTGTGTAATGTACTTTTTAATCATTCCTTATATATGTCACTTTTTTTCTTTTATATTTCTTCATCAACAGACATTAATGTAGGCACTTCAGTGAAAATTTCAAACTTCATATATTTGCTTCAAATTAGTTTCATTTAAAGCTGTCA
>JASKDV010122077.1:0-33295 GCA_032466395.1 Aegires albopunctatus | reverse complement strand
AGAGAGAGAGAGAGAGAGAGAGAGAGAGAGAGAGAGAGAGAGAGAGAGAGAGAGAGACAGACACAGATACAGATACAGGAAAATGTTACAATCACCATCTTCTCACCATCCTCACTTCATCTCTACACTTGTCATCACAATCCTTGACATAAAAAGGAAGGAAGTCTTAAATAAATAATACCAAAAACCTAGGGGTTGGTTGAAAGAGGATATTATTATACCCTTGCTCTATTGTTGTAATGGACGTTAAAGGCGCAATATTTCCCTGTATCTGCACAGTAAATCCTTAATAAAGCTCATGTGACGTAGTATGAAAAATATAATTCATTGCCTTGTGCCAATATAATCCCATCTCGTTCAATAATTGTTTAATATTGCACATTAAAAAATAAAAAAGGTTGAATAAAAGAAAAGTAACAGAAATCAACATTATCCCCTTCTAAACCTTTTAAGATTTTATTCTTTCTCTTGTCTCCTTCAGGTTTAGCTTCATCTTTGGTGGTTGAAGAGCTTTTATCTGTATTTTCAGTTGTAGTCTTGTTTGATGTCGAAGATGCGAGTAATCTTGTTGAGGTATACATCTTGGGATACACATGACAAAAAATGAATCCTTTAGTGCCATTTTTGCTGCTATATGGAAGAGACTGCTGAAGCTTCAAGCTACTTTGGGGGACAGATCTGTGGTTAGGTTTTACTACACGCTGGAAATTTCGACAACCTGGAGAAACAATAGAACACAAAATTAATAGTGTTAAGGTATAATACATTTTGGTATCCAGTAAAAGTAACGGCTTGCAAGAATAAGAGTCATACATCCCGGGATACGAAGCTACATCATGAAATATACTCACAGGCAACATTTCAAACAATTTGTTTGTCAGTAAGTCCCCTTTATATATCAGACAATCTTGATCAGTTTACTTCAGTCCCATATATAGTACTAGCTGGTTACCAGGCTTCTCTCGGGAAAAAGGGTACGTGGATGTGGTATTACCAATGTTAAGTGATTAGGTAAATCATATATATATATATATATCAGATGAATACAAAGTATAACATAAATTGCTGTCAGTTCCGTTAAAGCTAAATATGTATTATACTTGATTTGAATCTAGAATAAGAGAAATAGGCCTAGATCCAGATCTTGATCTAGATAGCTTAATCTAGCTGACCGTTGCAGCGTTGCTTGCAACAGTTAAACAAAACAATGATAGAAAATTAAAATGTTTCAGTGCAAGAAGTTCTAATGTGCCAAGTCTAGCCAAAAGTGATATCTAGTTCAACAGAAGATAGTAGCTGTATAGTAACTTTCATAATGAAAAATTCCTCTGTGTACCTAAAACAGGAGATAATTAGATCTAAAGCGATTGGCCTCAAAAGTTGCATTAAAACGGCAAGTTTTCCCAAACTCATTATTGAGCGGAGCGTGAGATCTATTTTTTTTAAGGCACACAGATTTGCTTTCTATCATAACGACTCTACTTTCACCGGATCTTATATCGATTAGACCACCGAGCCTGTGGTTATGCTTGTGTTTTGCTTAGTCAAAATAGATGGGCCTTTTGATGATAGTTCCTGCAGGCAGGATCTTGGATTTTTCTTTTCCGAGTTTGGAAGAAATCCCTGGTTTCCAATTGCCTACATTTAGATCAGGATTTAATTTCTAAGAATAAATCTGTCTCTAGATCTATTATCTCTTATCCTAAAAAAAAAAATTAGCTTCTTGATCGAGTAATATACCTAGATAGAGATCCAGATAAGATCTCGCTAGAATTTTGATGGACAGATTCAGTTTCTATGATTACATCTTAGATCTAATGTTTCTAGGTAGACCATAGACTTTGTTCACTGTCTATGATCTAGACCTAGATCTAGTCAAAGTATCTCCACTATGTTTTTCTCTATTCTAGATTTAATTTCTAGTCCCAGCAGCTGAAGGTTCAGTCGGTGTATGAGAGGAACTATGAACTGCCGAAAATCGGAAGATGTGACCTGTCGTAAAACGGTCAAAAGCAGTCAATGTCTTCAAAGATGTAATTCTTTACATCATAATTTTTATTGAGATTTTATCCGACCAGATTTGGGAGATATAATGACAGTTCAATATATATGTGAAAATCCCAAAGCTGCCTATTCAGTGGTTTCGGAGGAGATCAATGACTTGTGTACCCTATGTCGCAATGATCTATGTCGCAATGATCCTCTTTCATAATAAATAAGATAAAATCATTTTAAGACACATTGAATGATTTTGAAAGTAGTTAAAAGTAAATATTAAATTACTGTAAATATTCCTTTGCCGTTTAGCTAGATGCTGAAACAGCAATAATCGTCTAAAACTAGCAGCATGGAAGCATATAAATATCACAATTATATTATAACTTGCCCAATAATCTCAGAATGTATATATATATAAAGAAAGAAACTTTTGAGATAATTATGAGGTGTGTATCTCAAAAAAATGTATGGAAAGAAGCATTAAAAGAATGAGTGTATATACCTTGGCAAAGGATGATTTGCCTGTGGGCAAGAAAATGGGTCAGTTGAGACAATGACATTGTCTTAAAGTATTCTATGTCATATTCCACCTGCAAAAGAAAGACAATGTATTAAAATTACTATGAATCATTATTACTAAATTAGCCTCTCTTTACTATGTAGACATGAGTTTCAAAATTTAAAAACGATAATTTCTTACTGATTGTTAATATCATTTTCATTGAATAAAGCAAAAATTATATACATCTAGAGTACCCTTTCTTCATTGAATAAATAAGAAAAAAAATGATACAGAATGTAAGCTTGTATTTAAATGCTGATTTTCAACTTGAGGCTACATAGTTATATATGCTACATGCCAGTTGAAGGCAAAGATGTTAAACTTTGCTTCACTAAGAAATGATTTGATGCTCCTTTTGCTTTGCCTGATTACAGAATATAAATCTACTGTGGATGTACCCCCAGTGACCCAGTTCGCCCAGTAACACAGAGCCACAAAATCTAATAATATTTTTATGCAAAAACACCAATCCTGATTTGAAAAGTGAATGATTTCAAGAAAAAACATGTTTTTTTCCATGCCTAAACTGAAGTTTCACGCAGATTAAGCTCAATGAACATAAAGCAAGCTGAAAATCAGACACTGCATCACTGGAAGTACAGTGTCAATGGGTGAACATTCACTCTTTAAATCTAGATCTAGTTGAATGGTTTTGCAGGGTCTGATATATAACGCTGCCTTTACTAGTGGAGGTCTATTTTTAAAGGAAAATGAATAGAAAAGAAAGTTCTACATTTGGCCTAATAGAATTATAACCTGCATTAAAAGTTCATTTCAATTGTGAGTAAAAGCCTATTGTTTACCTAATAATAGTAACAAATGTTACTTATATATCGCGCCACCCTGAAGAACCAGGCTCTAGGCGCTATGTATTACCTGTTACATTAGTCTTTATCGATTTCAAAACATCTGCTAGCCTACACTTAGGCCAAATAGATCTATTTTCTTTAAAAAAAACGTTTGTAGTGTTTACATTTAGCTAAATATAGGCCAAGGCTAACTTTATTTTAGAATAAGACCCCATAACCTGAAATTCCCTTTATTCTATTTTGGATGTTGACGTGCTGTTTTATCACAGTATTGAGACTTTTATATCTACTCCAGCTTAATATCTGGTTTCATGATCTTTGTTTGTTTAACCGTCACGCGATTATCTTTTCCTTACCCCTTTTAAATTGTTTTCTCATTTCTCAAATCGGCGGCAGCAGGTTCTTTGATCCTGATTCAGATTCTAAATTTCTCTGTGTAGGCTAAGCTGAAATCAAAGATCCTTGCTATGATTATATTGTCATGTTAAGTCATTGCGAGTGGGTACAAACTGTTGGAAACTGTATCAGTCAAGTTGAGCAGGAATCTGCAAAATCAAAACATTGGTATCTAGATCTCTTCTCTAGATCTAGAGGTATAATAGATCTAGACTAGAACGCTATGGTTGCTGTCAATTGATTATTCGACTTTACGCTGCGCTATTTTTTAAGATTATCCGACCTATAGATCTGCTATTTTTGTTACTTACTTACTTGTTATTTGTTAGATCTAGATCTAGATCTAGTTGCGATGTAGTAGGCCTGGTGGCCTGTTCATTTTTAGACATTAGGGCAGGAGAGCGGCCGGTGAAACAATGGCGATGGAGAAAGGACGTGTGTTTTCTTCTGTCGAAGAAATTCAGCAAGCCATTCATTCATACGGGACTGAGAACTTCACTGTTTTTGTCAAAGGCGACAGTAAGAAGGTGAGTTTAATTTTGTGTGTTGTTTCAATGGTTTTGAATAGTATTTTCTAGGCCTAGATCCAGAATCTAGATCTAGATCTAGATAGATCTAGAACTAGAGATCTTATAATTGAAGACCTAGGGCTAGACTTCTGACCTAGAATCTAGAAACTTCCCACACTCCAGCAGCGTAGAAGTGACCTACACCTCACATTCTTCTACAAGGTGTACCGCCTGCAGAATATCTGACACAAAACAGAGCAGGCTGTAGTATCAAACCTCAGAACTTTAGTGGCTACATCACCACCAGTGCCATTTCTGATCACGTCCATAATAATTCAGACTTTCACAGTGACTAGATGCAAAACTGAACAATATCGCAACTCTTTCTTCGTAAACACAAGAGACGGCTGGAACCACCTGGAGGCGACTGTGACACCTCCAATGGTCGAGAGCTTCAAGGCACGGCTCTCAGCTCGCCATTAGTGTTAGGCTGCGCACTCCACCCACCGTTGCGTTTGTCACCAGTGGCGGTAGCAACATACTCAATAGATACAGATACAGATGCAGTATATCACACTCACCAATTCTTTTCTATAAAATTGGATGCTGGTAAGCACGCTCATTTTGGCTTAAAAATTGCCGTACTTAAATTTGTCGACCGTGCACAGTGCTTGTGTCGGAAAAAAAACACTAGTTCCTGCATGTTTATGGTCAAAAGATAGTTGTTTAAGCTTTGTTCTCAAGCACGCCTCAGTAGTTAGCACGCAAGAGGTGCTTCTTTTGATATATGTATGTGTACATGCATTTATATATTGAAAAGGGTGTTACAACTAATACTTTGAATTCTTTTTTATACTTACAGGCAAAGTATCACAATGAGAGTGGGAAGAAATATGATTACATCACATTTGTGTGTAAGCAAGGTGGAAGGTGTCGCCCAAGTCGAAGTAAAGGTGCTCGTGTCAAAAGGTAATGACTACATGTACAGAAAAATTAGACATGAAGTTTCTTAATCTATGCAAAGAATGTGCCTTGCTGTCTTAGCCTTAGAAAGAAATTTGGTTTGTCCGCTCCCTCCCCCACCCTGCCCACAAGGAGGGGTGGGTTGAGGAGAGAGTAACATGCAAGGAATTACAGAGCCAAGGCATTTACAGGAGAGACTACTATTACACACTAGACACTCTCTGTCATTTCTGTTTAAAACCAGAATTATGAACTGGTCTTTGTTTCTTTGTCTACTCGTACATGGGGCTATGTATGTTTAGAGTATTTGCCTACTGACCGGTGGGTGTTGTGTTTGAATCTCAGCCGAGTCATATTTATGACGTTAAAATGGGCAATTAAGCAGTTGTCTCGTCTGACATTCAACATCATGAGAACAATGCTTAAACCAATCGGTCCAGTGTCAGTAATATTTTTGACATGTTGATCTTCAAACTTGATTAATTCTGCTCAGGTAACGTCAACTTAATACTGCCTTGGGAAAATAGGTCACATATTGACTCTAAATATCTCTCCAATCGGATAAGAAGGGCTACGACCTATTACTTGCTCAATGTGTATTTGTTGCTGAAAGCTGAAAATTTTATGTGATTGAAAAAAAAATCAATTCAGAATCATTGTTCTCCTCAGCTCTATCAAGTGTGGATGTCCTGTGAGATTACGAGCTGTTGGTAACAAAGATGGAACGCTCACTCTAAGAATTGCAAGATTAGATCACAATCATGAAGTTTCAGAAGCTGTGTGTTTAATAATATTTTTTTTGTATTTAAATAAAGTTGGTTTTCACTTGGAAACTTGGACCATGTGTCTGAGATTACTGTATTGACTATTTGAATTTACTACAAGTGCAAATATAAAAACTTACTTTAGTTCTAGTTTAACCTCCACTTGTGTAGTATTATGAATTCTTTTTCTAATTTTAAGAGAAATTAAAGTGGCTCACCATATTACAGTCAGCCCTCTCTAATGCGAACACCTCCGTTCTTTGCAATTTGTTCGGATTACATAATTTTCTGGATGAGGGAATACTAAGAAATATTAAGAAAAAAATCTGTTCGCAGAAAATATTTCGGATTACGGAGGGATCCGGATTACAGAAGTCCATATTAGAGAGGGCTGACTGTAGTCTCATGTTAGTCATTACTGTCTTGAGAAACATGCATGCAATTCCTGATTATACAATTTACACATTTCTTGTACGTTTTTTTTTAACAGCTCTACAATTCATTACCAGAAAACAGAAGAACAATAGTGACTGACAATGACATTGCACAATCATTAATGGCCCGCCCATCTGTGATGAATGAACACATTCAGGAAGATATTCCTGTCCAGTATAAAAAGGAATTGTTGCCAGGTAAAATCTCTATCTGTCTTTATTTTTAACACCCACAACCGGGTGAGTGGATTGCTCATTTGATAAGGCACTTGCCTACCAAACCAAAGGTCCCTGGTTCAAACCCGTGCAGGCTTGAATTTGAAATCAAATTTTTTTTCGGGTTTCCTTCTGCTCCCTATCTTTATGTTGCTAGGATAAAGAGTGCCAAGTCATATCGGAGATGGACTATAATATCGGAGGTCCCATGTGTATAATTTATACATGTAAAAGAAGCCTTGGCTGTTTACAAGGAAGTCTAGGAAAACCCTGATATTACTTAAAAAGTGGACATGGGTAAATTCAATACAACAACAACAACAACAACAGCCTGTTTTATCATCAGTTTGGTTGTAAAGTATTTTTACGTTGTTCATTGGCCATTCATTATATATTTTTGATCAATCAGATGAGCTACTTCTATCACCTTCATCACCAGTAATAGAATCATCATCATCATCAGTGATTACCTTGTAGAAATATGGAAAACTATAACAATTAATTCTATTCTATTGTATTCTATTTGTAAACTGGTGTACAAAGAAATAGACTCTTTTAAAATATGATTAAGTTTTGTTTCAATAAACAATTTGTTTTGTAAAAAATTCATAAATCCTGCGTTTGTCTCCTTTTTTTCCATTATGTACCAGTATTATTCTATTGTTCACTGATTCAAAGCCACTAGGTTGCATTAATGGTTTCTTAGACCATACATTTTATATTATATGCACCAAAGTTGCCTGTAACATTTGGCCTTAGGATAAAATTTGGGTATTGGTGGAACTTCGTGAATTTTCATTTTATTCCTGATGCAAATGTAGGATAGAGAGGATGATTCATAGAGAAAATATGAATGGAGGCATTTTTATTGTAAGTTTTGAAGCAAGATCGTAAGAATACAAATCTTGAAAAATTACATTGCTGAAAGGTGTAAATTTTTCATCTGCAATGCGAATTGAATCAAATGTTATCCACAACAAAAAAGAAAGAAGGTAATGATTATCGTTAATGACAGAAGATATCTAGTATCGCAATAAATTCTGGCCCCTAATAAAGTTATCCTGGGATTGAATTGTAAGGTTTTTGTCATGAAAATGTATGGAGAGAAAATTACATGTGAAAACAGCCAGAAAGTATCATGGGTTTGTGTGCCCACATTAGAAAATTATGTGCAATTTACTGAGACACCCTTTTTCATGTTCTCAACATTTGTATCCTCTCTCTGTGCTTATGAAATCCTGGTGAAGGGTGTGGTTGCACGTTACTATTGACATTATGCCGTCATTTTCAAAGATTGATTTGATGTATCCAAAGGCTTTATAGTAGGCACTTGTTAAATAACGTCTTGGTCTTCTGGGATATTCTGTTCCCAAGCTCAATGGTCAATACGCTCAATGAAATTTACTATGATATTTAAGATGTTCAGCAATTTTTCAACTTTAGATACCTTCCTTCAATTTACTACGAAATCGTTTGTTAACAAAATTTCGTAATAACACTTTTCCCACATAGTTCGCAAAGAATTGAGCTATAGGTGACCAGATATCATTGTTATTTAATGGGTGGCTTAAATGTTATTGGCATAAACATGGAGACGCTGAACTTTTGCATGAATTTGAATATGCAGACGTTTACAAAAATCAAAGCTGCCTTGAGAGAGCAAAGGAGGAAAATATGAGGGTGACACTTGACAAATGTTTGAATAATATTACAATACAGTAGAAACCTGTTAAGACAAATTTCTAGGGACCCGGTAGTTCTATACTTAAACATATTTTATTTTCAAAATTAGTAATTAGACAAGAGCAAAAAAATAACAACACTGCACAGTTATTCTTCTTAATATTAAGTGAATTCTTCACAAGTTTCTAATGTATCTTTAAGAGCAACAACCACAGCATCAAATAAAGATAAAAAAATAGAATAGAAACCAATAAACATAGTATGTAGTATATTATCGCAGCATGCAGTCGTTGACCAGCCAAATTAGCACAGCGTACGGTTCTATAATCTTAAAAATTAGCGCAGCGTCTGGTTCGATAATCTTAAAATTGAACGCAAGGTGCAGTCTGATAATCTTACAAATTAGCGCAGCGTATGGTCCAATAAGCTTGAAAATTAGCGCAGCATACAGTCTGATAATCTTAAAAGTTAGCGCAGCATATGGTCGAATTATCGCAGTTGACAATTATTAGATCTATGCTCAACTGGATGTTGTCGTTGCAGAGAGACAACTTGGTTAAGACAAAGTAGTATGTTGACTCTAGGTGCCCTTGCTACGGCAGTGCTTCGAAAACAACCTATTATTTTGAAAGGTACGTAATTAGAAAGAAATAATGTAAGATTGAAAGAAATCCAGGGATAGGCTGCAGTTCAGTTGTTACCCTACAGTTGTCCATTGTTGTTCAGGTTTGTTGTAATGTTCATTATCTTGACCACTATTATAAAATAAGAAAATAGTAATCCTAAGGTTAAGTTGAGTTTTTTAACACTGCTCAATCTGACTTGATTTTAAGCATCCCCCTTCAGTCTTCAGCTCTGTCTGTGGCCAAATAATGATTAGATTTTATGATTTATGCTGTTGGCCTATTTCTTCACAGGTCAAAGTTTCCAAGAGCAGCTGAGGTATGCCAGCAAATACAGTGCTTCAGATCTTCTGTCGCTGGTTAGATATATTATTCCTCCATTGGATCCTTCTTTACATAAAGGACAAGCAGGACGAGTGGCTGTCATAGGAGGATGTCAGGAGTGAGTCCATGGTTTTTATTTAATAGTCATCATAGAATAAATAGAATTTTGCTCACATAGCATAAATACTCATTAGACTAGACCTACTTGTTTTTCATTCTTTTAAAAAGTACAGATACTGCAGTGTATTACTCACTCTTTTACTTTGATTGCACGTTATATCATAGACAATTTTTATTTCAGTATTATTTCTTGTCCAAGTGCTCTAAAGCTTTTTGTAAAGTGTTTACAATGTACTCATTATTATTATCATTAACATCATTATTGTTGTCATTATTGTTGATATATATTATTGCTGGAAAAAAAAATCTTCTCATATAGCACATAACTCACTAAATGTTTTCTGTAGCACACCTTTCATTCCCCCTCGACCATTACATTTCAAAATCCTTCTCAAGTCCATGGGGAATACATATATGGGTTTTCATCTATTATAGGTGTTAAGTGCCAGCAAACCGACCAGGCAGATCTGATTCTGCATGTGATTTTATCTTTTACACCTAAGCGAGGAATTGTTTTTTTTTAAGGCCACACCAATATATATGGATTTGAACTTGTAATTTTTCAGTCTTTAAAGCAAGTGCCTTCATATTGACCATGATATTTATTTCAAATTTGTTATCACAATTTTGTTGTCTTTCAGATATACCGGGGCACCATACTTCTCTGCCATTACAGCTCTGAAAGTGGTTAGTTATAATTTACCTTCTGAACTTTCTTTAGATTTGAATTTTGGCAAGGGAAAGAAGTGGAAGAAGTAAATGTTTAATGTGTTTTGTTTTGTTTTATTTATCGATTTATGAAATGAATTATATAACATAATGAATCAAATGTAATGTGACCAGTTTCTTTGAATGAGACAATATGACGATTTGAAGGGATTTTAAATACAGTCCCTGCCGCTTTACCTTGATGCTATCCGATTCATAACGTTATCTCTTTCAATAAAATAACGTGAGTCTAACAGTGACTGATCTCTCTCCCCCTCTCCCCCCCATTCCCCACCTCTATTCCTCTTTCCCTTGGTACTGGCACAATATTTATGTTAATTTTAGGCGGTCACCACGTTCTTTGTTTCTATAAACATTTCCAAATGTACATTATGAACTTATTTATTCAATGCAAATTGGCAGAATGAAAATTTCGTTTCTATCGGCAAATTTTGCCTTTAAGTGAGATTTTTTCTTCTTATCACATTAATGGCCCATGTCATAAAACGAAGTCCCCATGACGCTATCCAGTGACTATTACAAACAGCAGTCATATAGTATATTACTACTATTATATAGAACAAATTATATTACATGACATTATCCAAAATGGTCCATTATCCGGTGTGATGCTAAGTAAGCCTGCAAACCACGTTTTAACATGACTCCAAAATTATGAAAGTTGATATACTGTAATAGTAACTGTTTTCTTCCTCTTCTGCCTTTTTAACTCTCTGTGAGACACAGGCCATCAACAAGCAGCCTCCATTCACTTCTCTCCTGGGCCCTCTCTCTATAGATTTTCAATATTTGATGTATTGATTTTAAGACATCAATGTTTTCTAGTAAATTGTTTTTCATTTCAATTCTAGGGTGCAGATTTATCACATGTATTTTGTACGGCTGATGCTGCCTCAGTGATCAAAAGCTACAGTCCTGAATTGATTGTTCATCCTATTTTGTAAGTATTATGGTATTGTTTTATACTTTGTGCAGCTTTTTCATTGTTTTTTATTGTTGTTTTTTTTATAGCCATCTGTGAGGTCCCTTTTCACTGCTTTCCGATACAAAACATTTGTCATGAGATTGATTTAGTCAGATGACTAAGTACACTGTGCATTGAGAACATTGTGCTATACAAAATAGGGTTATTATTATTATTATTATTATTATTATTATTTTGTTATTGTTGTTATTATTATATTTATTATAAAAAAGAAGGAAAAGGCAGAGGTAGCTGAGTGTCGGCTTTCATCTCTCAAGTGAGAAATTGAGAACTCAATGTGACTTTTCTTTTTTGTTTTTCCCAATTCAGAGACAGTCAAAATGCTGTTGATGACATAAGCAAGTGGTTACCTAGATTTCATTCCTTAATAATTGGTCCAGGACTTGGCAGGGATCCAAATATTCTAAAAACAGTAACAGTAAGTAAGGTCTCTTTCTGTTAGACATTAACTCTTAAACCCAAGAAAGGCTATGGGCGTCACCAGCTATGTCATTCAGACGGAGACCACTTGCCACTGTAATTGTCTGGGAAAAATGGAGGTGTAGCAAAGGGAGAAGCTCATATTTTGACTCGTTGACAAAAAATAGATTTCACGCTTATGGAAGAAAATAGACCTATAAAGCTATATATTTTCTGAAAGGTTATAAGATGAAGAATTCATATTTAGATGTCAAAAATTGGAAAAAATTACATTTGATTTATTTTTTAAGTCATTCTTTCTCGTTTATCTACTACAAAAGAACAGAAAAACTACTAACCTTTATTAAACTTAGCTATGAAAAAAAAATATCCATCAATATTACTGCCACAGCTTTTCTAGGGTTAAAGCCCATCGTAATTAGCACTCTTTAACCATGCTGCAATAGTCATCCTATATAGTTTTATACAATCAATGCAGTGTGCATTGCTTGGGCTTTCACTGTAAAATAATCAACGGCAGCATGCATTGCAGGGGCTTTACAGAGTTTTAAAAAAACCCAAACTGGGATGACCATATTACATTTTTTACAACAAATTTTCAACAACTTGATATAAAAGGTTTCAAAACCATCTCTCTGCTTTTATCAACAGAAGGAAAGGAAAACAAAGCTACAATTCATTGAATTTTTATTTTGTTTCAGTATTTTTTATATCCATGATAATTTGCTAAATATTCTACTTGATGTTCTTTTGACATGACTGGCTTCTTTTATTATTTTTTTTTTCTTCAGAGAGTGATAGAGAAAGCAAAGGAACAAAATCTTCCTATGGTGATTGATGCAGTAAGTTACTGATTAATTTTAAGTCATACAATTTTATATTAAAATTAAGTTAACTCAATCATGAAATTCCAGACCTACCAACTGTGCTGAATCTTTAGGTCCTGTTAGATGTCGTGCGTGGCATTCATCAATGTATGGTCCATTTGTATTATTGAAGTTCTAACATAGCCTAGAGCTTTATAAAGAATCTAAGGGATTGCATACTGTAAATGAACATCCAAGTATTTCATATTGTAGCCTATGTTAAAGAGTATTAAGAGTGGTTATGCTGCATTAGACCTGGATTTTAAAAGTATATACTATACTGTGATAATAGTCTTATTCCTGACATTCAAACAAAGATGAAAGCTACTGTTATATTACGGACTCATATTATTTATGATCATTTTTTTAAAATTTGGAATTATTCATGAGTTGAAATACTGTCTTTTTTATTTGTTAAAAAGGATGGACTTTTTCTGGTCACAAGTGATCTATCAGTAGTAAAAGACTACAACAATGTGATACTTACCCCAAATGTAGCAGAATTCTCACGACTTTTTCAGAAAGTGGTAAGCTGGCTATGGGGTGGTTTTGAAAATTGTTTACTATAAAGATGATTGCAAGTTATTATTACAAGTAGAATTCAAATATCATCTGACTACGAAAAAAGTGTACTCTAAGAAACTGCTTTAAAATGATAAATATTCGCTGTTATAGAAAATAAGACCATGGGCTCAAATTTTACACTTTTTGGTACAGATTGAAACATCGAGAACCGATTATTAACGGAATAATAACGCTTTTAAAAAATGTCAAAACTGGCAATAAGCAAATTAAAGGTACAATTAAAATTCAAATTTTCTGTCAACAACCAAACAATAGAAAAAACGCTAAAGATCATAGCATAACAACATTAATGATGAAAACAAAATTGGTTGGCACCAAGGTATTACTCTCTTATGAATCTTTTTTAAAGTCTGAAATCCATTGACAACATGATGCAACCATTTTACACTAAATAATAATTAATACATTAAGAATATAAAATAATCATTTTACACTGCAGTACTTTGCTTAGTTTGGAGAGATAAATCGACAAATGAGAAAAGGTGTTTTGGGGATAATTTAGCATAAACAATCAAAACTTCCTTCCTACATAACCCTACGATAGTGAAACTTAGTGGGCAAAATATTTATTGATTTATCTCTATTTGAGTGCAATTTAGTAAAGATTTTTTTTTTTAAGGTACACTTTTTTTGTGGTCAGTTGTTATGTTTGTTTTACTCTTAATGCTTTGCTTCTCATTAAGTATTGTACATATTATTATGATGTTACCACTTTTGATGCTTTGCATCTCATTAACTTGTGTAAGTTTGATATTGTCATTATGAATGCTTTGATCCTCATAAATTGGTGTATATTTAATTTAACTGCCGGTGGCATCATAGTAAGGTGATTGATTGTTGGCTTAGACTTCTTGCAAACACAACTTCACACACCGTTTAACATTGTACTCATACAAGTATTTGTAGACCCCACCCACTGCCTACTCTCTCAACGCTAGACAGCAACACAAGCTAGATTCTAGGTCAAGTCAGAGACTTAAATTTGCAAAGCAAATTATAAGTGTTTTGCTCAATGATGAAAACCATAAAGGCTCAAATTAAATGCTTACCAACTTGATAGTTATCATAATAGCAATGAATACACTTATATCACGGCTCGGTTTTATAATAATAGGCTGTAAAAATTGAGAGGACGATCGAGTGATGTGCCGTACAGAAGCAACAAGGACGAAAATAGGAGAGACTGCTTTAAAGCACACGAATGAGATGAAAGCAAAGCTTTTCGAACGTTCCAAAACGAACCGAGAGTGGCCGAAAAGCCTATGATAGCCTATGTCGGCGAGGGACATTACTTGGTCATCACTGCCATTTCAAATGAAAGGCAGCAATTGTAATTACTGCCTTTCATTTGATAAAGGCAGATCAGGTTCAATTTGCAGACGGGATCCATGTTAAGTTATTGGAAAAGTCTCTTTACCCGTATTCAATTCCTGATTTAGTTGCAAGTAATTGGTTTTAAAAGGAGCCAGATTTTGTGACGATGTGAAAGTGAATCACCTTTCATAAGTTATCACTTATGTATGCCCCAAATGACATATTTTGGAAAGAAAGGTCGCGGCAGAAAAATCTTGTAAAGAATGTCGGATACTGTTAATGAATTATGTGATGCGTTTTTATCTCTCTTTTTAAAAAATTATTTTAGTGGTACCGTATGAAATACAACGCAATAGTGATTGTATCTTAGATAGTGAGGAAGGGAGGAGGAGTGGTGGTAAGGGCAGAGCATTAGGACAGATAAACAATGTAAATCTCAGTTTGATATCATCAAAGATTGGACAAGAATTCAAGAATTATTGCCATGAGAAATTTGATTAGAAGGATTTAGGTTGGACCATTTCATATCGATCATGAAAAAGAGATTTATAGTATAAGTTAAAGTTAGGAATCTTGTCATTTGTTGATTGAACATTGAAATTATTGATTTTGAATATGATCTTGTTTACCTCCCTTTGATTTATTTATTTTAAAGATTTTGTATCAAAGATCTGATAATCGCATAAATCACATGAAAGGATGAAATGGCTTTTTTTAGAATTGAGATTGCTTTGTTGATGTTATTAATAATAATCTTTTTTATTCAAAGGCAGCAGGTCACACTTTGTTATCAAGTTAAAATTAAATACATTACATTAGGTGCTTTGCCAGTACTGGGTTTAATGGGATTTATTTGAGTGTTTATTCAAAGAAGATAAAACTGTACATTATTTATTATCCTATGTCATATGTCTGTTTCCCATTTCGTATCAGACAGGAAAGGCCTATGAGAAGTCAGACGCCATTCATCATTTGAAGAAACTATGTAAAGAATTAGGTCATCTCACCATTGTTCAGAAAGGAGAGAATGATATTATTAGCGATGGCTCTAATGGTAAGCTGAATTTCTTATTTTTCTATTGAATGGTAATTGGTAATCAGTCCTTGTTTTTTTTGGCACGAAAGTGAAAATCTTCATATCTTAAAGTTGATTTCTTACTTATCTTTCATAAATCTCTTATTGAAGGTATGAGTAATATTTAAAAAATATGGACAAGAACAAAAATAACCCATATTATATATTGTTTTGGGGAATTTAAAGTGAAGATAGATTTGCTACATTTTGAGTAAACCTGCAATAAAATTCAGGCATTTTGATCTATTTCTGAAGTGCATTTTCATTGGGTTTTTTTTTTTAATTTTCATTCATGTTTTGTTTTGTTATTTAATTAATTAATTTTTTAATTTTTTTATTGCTGGTTTTATTATATCCCTTACAGTTTTGGTATGTGAGGAAGAAGGCAGTCCTCGCAGATGTGGTGGACAAGGTGATCTTCTCTCAGGGTCTATGGGACTGTTCTTTTTCTGGGCAAAATCACAAGCAGAGCAAAGGCAGAGCAGGTTTGTAATAAGTATGTTGTTATACTGCATCATGATCGTCTCTCATATATTGCTATGTAAAGCAGCGTTGCAATAGAGGTTTGATTTAGATTGAAATATCAGGAAATGGAATATACCTAGCTTCTCTTTAAGTTTATTGTTTGGTTTTTCAATTATGTTTTTTTTTTTTAAAGTTCACTACTACTATATTTCTTATTTTCCTATTTCTTTCCTGCTCCAGTTCTATGTTCAACCATTATGGCCCTTCCATGACAGCTGCCTACGCAGCTTGCACCTTGACGAGAAAGTGTAGCAGGAGGGCCTTCAGGGAACATGGTAGAAGCATGACAGCATCGGACTTGGTGCCACAGATTCAAGGAGCATTTGAGGAACTCTTCACTTGATGTTTTATACTGTCCAACTTGTCCAACTAACAGGTGCTATATAGAGCTAATCAGATAATTCCAGAGTTATTTCATACCATCAATAGGGATGAGGGGGGTCAGGCAAGGGAATACCTATTACAAGATGAATTAATATGAAAGACTTGCAAATGAAATTTATGTGTCATTTACTTTATGATATGGAATGAAATGATATAGCAAGATTTTTCCCTTGTAAATCTGTGAAGCATTTTTACTGTTATGTTGACAAAATTGTTGTTACTAGCTATCAAGAAGCATTGGGATCAAGACTTTTAAATATGCATCAAGAAAGGGGAAATGACAATTTGTGCGCGTTGCTTGGCTTAAAAATACTTCTTGGGTCACTTGCTATCTAGATGGACCGATTACTTCTGTATTCAAAAGGCATTGGAAAATTCCGGCTGGTCTTTGCAGGGCATGTTTTGGGGCTTGATGGCCATCGTTAATTAATTTGTTTGTGTCTGAGAGATGGTGTTTTTCATCTGTAAATCATCCTCTGTTTATTACTATTATTATTATGGAATGTATTATGCTTATAACTTGAAGTGCTTCTTTTCCTCCTTGGTGACTTCTTTTATTTTTATCTGGAAATACGAGTATAGTAAGATGATATTCATCAACAAATCTTTACATGAGAGATACATTTTTAGCTATACAACAAAAAGTAATTAAACAAATAAATACAATTTTTATCATTCAGTACATGTCTGTATTTTATTCTTATCACTGATGCTCAAAAATATGGATCAACAATGAAGAAAATGAAACATAACTCCAGAAATCAAAAGGCATTAATAAATGGGACTGTATCAAAAGGGAAAAGAAGCATATTTGATTTCTAGCTATCATTAAATCCCTGGATAAATATAGAATAATACTCATAATAATAACCTTGCAATGCAGTTAACATCTGTGAAGTATGACTAGAATAAGTAAACTTAATATTAATTGACTTTGGTAGTGATAGGGGCAAAAGTCAATGAAAGGTTTAACGTACTGGCATGCATGGATGTAAGACGGCTGACAAATAAGCAAATTGAGACAGAATGTTCTTTATGAAGAACAGTTAAAGAGAATTAAAAAAAAATTAGCATTCTAAATCCTTCATAATCTAATTTTGCCATTGAAAATCAAAGGACTTGACAAAAGTATGACAAACTGTTGTGATTGAAATGGGCGTTTTATGATAGATTGTGTGTATGAGTAATTATTTTCACTCAAACTTTTTTTCACTCAGAAAAATTCTGTCTTGTTCTTCCTTTGTCTGCAGCCTAACGAAGTACAGCAGCAGCAGTTTTTAAAATGCTCTGATGGAATAGAGTTTTTGTTTTATTTGAACGGGTTAGAGGTTTAAAATTGTATACTAGACTTATATAGTTAGTCTTTGGAACGAAATGTCTGTATTCTATTGAAATGTAAAATATAATTCAAAGTATTGTACATGTAGATAGATTGACAGAAACATATTTATAGCAATGGGCAAAGAAAAATGAGAAAAAGGACTTTTTAGATAACAGATTCCTGTATAATTAATTAGATGGATTATAGAGCTGGCTACATTGTTCTTTAAGTTATGTTGCATGTTAATATATGTGTTGTTGTTGTGATAGTAATAATAATATCTCAAGAAACACTACAGCACCTAGATATTCCAAATTTGGCATGCATACCTAAAATAACATTCTTTTTTAGTGCATGGCCGAGCAGGATTTTAAAATTAAGGTTTTATTGTTTTTATAAATCTGATAAACTGCCCTGTTTGAAATTCATGAATTGTGCATGCGCCTTGGTTTCTACATCCGTTGTTTTAAAAGTATGCTGTTTCAAGTCCTTTCTAGTAATAATAATATTAATAATAATGCAGAGCATTAAACTTTGTCAGAGGCTTCTCTTTTGAGCAAATGAAAAAACATTTCCAATTTCAATAGCAATGTCTTTTAAAAATTGCGCCCCTTATCTATGGAATTCTGATTCTAATTTACACGTTTTATAAATGCCTAAAGACAGAGCTTTTCCACAGAGCATTTGAAAGCAAGTTCAATTATATAATTATATTTTTCGTTTTTGATGTAGAACTGTTGTTTAAATGTTTATTCATCACTTTTGTCAGATTATATGGTGCGCTAGTGATATAATTGTGAAGTGCCTCTGAGCACATTGTAAGTGTATTCGGCACCATAGAAATTATTATTATTATTATCAATACTATTATTATTATTATTATTATCATAATTTTTACATTTATATTTTCACGACAATGTTATTGTTGTTTTGTCATTGTTATAATTCTGTTCTTTTGAATGTACCATTCTTAAATCTTCCATTGCCATAAATAATAGCTTTATTGCCTCACTGCTACAAGTTATGAAATTAAAGCCAATAAAAATTAAAAAAACTGCTTTTGTAACGTCTCTTGTTCTACTATACAACATAATTGAGTTTAACAAATAAATAAATAATAGTTAACACAATGAGATATTGATCACAGCATTGAATCATGTCAATGTAGAAATGTCATCAGTTATAAATACTTATAATACAGTAATAATAATGTAATGGAGATATGTACACACTAACGCTACGGTGTCATATTGTTCAGGATATCCCTCCAGCCTTTCCTCACCTTACTTAAGTATTAATGTGAAACACCTTTCATAAGTTGTGCGCACCAAGGACTTTGGAATGAAAGGGCAAGTCAGTAGATTGTACAGAGGAAATTATGATGGATATATGGATTAAACAATGTGGAGCTCTATTTATTATAATTAACTTTCAATGAGTCATTATTATATAACTATTCCTGATCACATACAATATCAATACAGACTTGCCAACCAATATGATTTTGCACATTTGGATATGCATTGTCGATATAAATATGTGACAAAAACATGAAATGTTAAGTTATCTTAATCGGCAATGATTTTAAAAGCAATGCTCATCGCGCCCACAACAAGTTGAGATCATGTACAGCTCAGCACCTGGGTAGCTTGACAGTTTGTTGTCAAAGGAAATTCAAACTCTCCTTCCCTCTGCTAGCCCGGAGTGAATGGTCAGTTAGTTTTCCTTTGTCTTTACATCATCGCGTTAAAAATATGATTTTGATTTTGAAAATATAAGATAAGATTGGCCTCATTTGGGGCAAAAAATATGAAAAGAAAATTTGGATAGTTGGCAAGTCCGTCAATTTCATACGTAGTTTCTTCAAATTCAACATATCCTCTTTAAATTCCACACAATGCTAAATGTCATCAATGAGGATTATTCTGAATTCTGACTATTCTGACCCCATTAAATTTCCCTGAAAATCACAAAGATATTTAAATGATAATGTCCAATTCCCTGAAGCACATTCCATGAGCCCCTAAAATTCTTAAAAACAACTTTATATTGACAATGTTTACAGCACATAATAGGCCTCCATCGGTCAGATCTGACCATGGATGCAGCACAATTGTGCTGCGCCTGGGAAGTGTATTGTTAGGAAGTGTGGTTGCCCAGGCACACTTCCTTTCCCTCTTATCTTGACTTTTCCTGCGTATTCAGAGGAGATAAAGCGTCAATACGCCGAGTAGGAGAAGTTTGTATGGGTTTTTCTCTAAGTTATGCCATGGTAGGAATTACAGCACATTCACTTAATTAATTCAATTAGTTTTAATTTTTTTCGTAAAGTGTGCAAAGTGATTCAACAATACAATTTAGTGGTATACTATGATTCGTCATGCTACTTTTCTGGCTGGTGGCTGGTGAAAAGTGAAAAAAAATCAACTCAACCCAACAGTGTCTTATGGAAACGTAATAAATATCAATAGTTCCAGGAATTCACAGCAAACTTTTTTCACCTCTGGTTAAAATGTAGCCGCTGTTTGTGAATTTGTTAAAAGCCACTAAAAAGATGAACACAAAGATGATAAAACTACTGAAATTATGCATTTTTGCCCATGTCAAGACCGTAGGGATACCCTCTACATTAAAATGCAAACACTGTAACAGTATGAAAGAATTATTAATAATCAATTCACATTGGCTTTCAGCTAGAGATGGAATTATAACAAATACACCAATTAATAATATGTAATGGACTATGCATGAGGTACGTGTGTATAAAAAGTTGTCCTCATTCTCAGCATGGAAACTTGTAGTCTTAAATGCATTAGTTGTTTCATTAAGATTATACAATTTTATTATTTATGCTCTCAAATGTTATTCATTACACAGAAGTTAACTCTTTCTTTCTCTCTATGTACATTGTAATTCTTGCTCTCTCTCTCTCTCTCTCTCTCTCTCTCTCTCTCTCTCTCTCTCTCTCTCACACACACACACACACACACACACACACGCACACACATACATACACACACTGTTTGATCTATGTAAAATTCACTCTTACTTTTCATTCATCAGTTATTAAACTCAAAATCCCACTCAGCAAGATTGATCGCCAGGACAGATTACTGGACTTTAGATTCTGACACTGGCTTTCACAAATCCAGCCTACTAATGCACTCTAAATAAATTAATAAATAGATTATTAACATATTATACACTTACAAGCATTTGATTGCTTTATGGACAATTGGGCTACCGTAACCCATACTACATGTATACATTTATACTAAACAGGAAGTTGAGCCCACTTGTCCATCAAAGCCATCTTTTACATTCATAGCATTCAGGCATTCCAGTTCGTGAAATATCCAATTCAGTAACCAACATATTTATTTCAATGTGAATTCAGATTTGGTAATAATATTATTTCCAAGCAAGAAAGACTCCTTGCTTAAATCTCTTTCGTCAGTCAAAACTTGAACACAATATTCATTTGGGAATCCCTTAGATCGGCATTATCCATGTCATGAGAAAATCCAATCCATGCTCTAATCACTTTCATCTCTAACGTCATGCTCTTGAAATCATTATGAGCTACTCCTTTTAAGACTATACCAACAAAATAAAATAAAGCAAAACAAAACACAAAAACCATCATAAAGTCCCAGAGGAAAGCTCAGAGTTCAGCTGAAATATCAAGTAAATGCCATTATTATTTGCAACAAATGAAAAGAAAAGGTGCAGGGGGAAAAACAGGCTTAGTCAAAGTCATATATTGTTGGAAAAAAAAACAAAAAAACAACTTTCTTTTAAGTTAGGCCTATTCCTATACTGACTTCTTTATAAAGCACATTTTTTATGATATAATTAACCTCCATAGAGCGAGGCTATTGCCCAGGACGAGGTCATCGGAGTATTTTACGCATCAGCATACTAGCAGATAAACAGTGCAGATTTCCTGATAATGGGGAAACAAGCATGTATGCTTGTAATGGGAATAATACCTCTATTCAACCCCAATCACCCCCCTCCTTCATGGTTGGCTAGGTTATCAACAGCTTTTCAAATTCAAAGGTAATTTAATGACGCCTGAGATCAAGGAGGGGCTAGCTCATAAGATCACCAACCTCACAGTTACAAATAATCAAGATTCAGGGGAGTTAACTAAAATTATTACATATTGATTTTAATCTATGCCTGTTTATCCACCTTGCTCTTCTCATATTTTATTCTCGCCATAGAAACACTACTCATAGTTTCAGTAATCACAATATATACTATATAAATCTTCAGTAAGTGCAATCACTCTCTTGATGAGGTAATCAATAAAACTGGAGTCAATTACAATTAACTTAATGACTTTCGCTCCCTTCTCTCTATCCAAAACTAGTTTAACAATGCTCATCTGGTGAGACAAATGTAACATGGTCTAAGCCTACGTAAACCTTGGTACTGCACTTCATGTCATTGTGTGAAAGCTACAAATCCCATTTGTCTTAAACTGGGCGTTCTTACCATATTCATATCCACTTTGACAGTACATGTATGCACACCAAAAACGCAGACATTCACCAAGAACAATTCAATATCGATGACAGTATTTATAATACTATGATTATTGCTTGTTTATCTTTTTTACTGCCCGAGTGTCACTTGCTAAAGGTCTTTGTTAAAAAGGATCCATGGGCCCGCATGAATCCTGACTGGAAGTAATCAACACACAGCAATTATCGAATAATGTAATAAATAATCATATTATAAACATTTAAGGTGTTGCCTGTTGTCGTCGCATTATTATATTATAAGTACACGTAGAAGCAACCTCTAAAGTAATAATAAACACTGACGATAATTAAAGGTCTTTATGAGCCAATAATAAGGTTCATAGAATCAGAGCATAGCTGATAATTATAACATACTGTTCTGCTGCAAACAGGAAGTTCAAGTTTAAAGGTGACTTCCGGAAGAGATGAACTGGGGTCTAGGCAAGGCTAGATTGCCGCTTGTTTTCGCGGGGCTTTGAAACCAAAAAGAACTCAAATAACCAACCAACGGTTGAAATACAAGCTCGCTTATCTTCTGTACTGATACATGTAAACTTCTGTGCTCCATAAATATTCTGGGAATTGGATGCAAACGGCAGTGCATTTCCTGTAGTAGCTGATGTCGAAAATGCTGTTCAAAGTTCAAACTAAGCAAAAACATACGAGCGGTCTCGGCCGGGCCGGTTCGTGTGTCTAAGCTTGGTACCTCTACACTTCAAAGAGGAAACTTGTAAGGAAAGAGCATACTCCCTTCCGCACTCCCACCTCAACTTATTCCTCTATATAATAAAACCAATAAATAAAATCACATCTTATCCCGACCCCAGTATCTCGTACCGGTTGTCATCATAATTATTAATCAACGTCACACGCCACAACATAAGGCCATTATGATTTTGGTAGAACTGGCTGTGATATTAATGTGATTATTATGTAATTTCACTCTATTGTGCTTTCATTATTAACACATTAATAGTTGCAACATGAAAATTAATGAGAAAATTATAAGAAAAGAATAATAATAAAAACCAAACTCTACAGAAAAGCAATGATAATAATAAGAAAAATAATAATAATAATAATAGTAATAATGATAATGATAATAATAATGATAATAATAATTTAATAATAATAATGATAATAATAATTGAATAATAATAATGATATAATAATGATAATAATAATAATAATACTAATACTAATAATAATAATAATAATAATAATTTTAATAATAATAATAATAATAATAATAATGATACTATAATAATAATAATAATAATAATAATAATAATAATAATAATAATAATATAATAATAATAATAATAATAATAATAATAATAATAATATTTAAAATTATTATTATTATTATTATTATTTAGAAGTAATAATAGCCATCACCATCATTATAATATTTTTAATGAAAAAGGCCGAAATTACTTTGACACTTTCAATGAAACACTACAGCACCTAGAGACACCAAATTTGGCTATATGCACAAAATAGCATTCTTTAGTGCATGGCCCAACCGGATTTCTAATTGAAAGCTTGAGTTTTGTTCATGAAATCAGAATCAATATGATTAGAATTGTGTTCGAATGCGACAAACCATCTTGTTGGAAATTCAGGCACTGCACATGCACTTATCTATGTTCAGTGATTCAAAACTTCAGCGCACCAGCCACATTCAGTAAGCCTTCGATTCACCTTATTTCTATTGTTGCGCTATTCCGCAGAAAGTAGCAAGCCGGAAAAGCAAATACTAGAAATGAAAGCTCACTGAACGAGGGTCTAGCCCTTTCTAATAAGAAATTAATAATAATAATTATAATTATAATGATGATGATGATGATGATGATGATACGTTCCAAGATGTCAAAGTAACTCCACAAAGTCATGTAAGAAATCATTCAGAAAATAACCCGAGTATTTCGGGCTCTTAGGGGCCTACTGGAAAGCAGAAATTACTGTAGAATATACACTAATATAGCAATATCCTTATAAGGATCTGTATCACGACATTGTGATGGAATGAAATATCAGCTGGCAAAGCCAAGTCTTGTGTCATATGATTACATATTATATAAATAATCCATTACTATAATGAATCAACAAATGATATGGATGTATAAAAGCAGGTGACTAATGAAAGTAGTTATATCACAATTTGGTCTCCATAACTACAGCTGATTTGGCTAATGCGGGTTGGCCTCTTAAATTTTGATTTGGCACTGCATCACTGATGATACTGCAAGATTTCGATCGACCTTGATGCTGATGTTGTGGTACTACAGTCGGCATAAGTTGTTGCTGTTGTTGTTGTTGCTGTTGCAGGAGTTGTTGGTCTGGTCTTTTCTTTTGCTCTTGAAATGCTGAATGCTGTGGCATTGGTTGTTGTACGTTGGAAAATTGAGCGCAAGATGACGACAATGGCATAGACTGTAGGGGAAGAAAGAAACTCGAGGTACTCGGCTTGGAGTTGCCATCGGAGCAGTATAAAAGCTGGTTACCCGTAGATCCCGGGACAATGCTGCTGTGACGACGGTCCGGCGGTATATCGACCAGCGGTGATATAGGACGATGCGAACCGCGATAATAGGCAATGTTACTGTCTGACGAACTGTTGTGCCTCATGCAAAATTGACTATTGCTGTCCCCATTGTTATGATACAGAGAGGCGTTTGACGAGTACACCGAGGAAGGAGAGGCGTCCAAGTTGTACGGCCTTTCTTTCGTGCCGCCGTTTGCATCCGGCACCTGAAGCAAATTGGGTGATGGAATCGGGGACGAATTTTTGTTGCTACCAAAAGGAGAAGATACGTTAACCGGGCTATATTGTTCTTGGGGAGGATAGCCATGACCCGATGAAAGGTCAGCCGACAGACTTCTCTGATGGAACGCGGTGCCAAGATGGCCGTGCCTGTTATTGTAGTCGCTCATACTTCGACGATGATGAAAGTTGGAAGAAGGGCCGCCGCCTAGAAAATGACTAGTGGTTGGCCTTTGAGAATAATGTCTCTCTTCAACACTGCCTTGCCGATGAAGCCTCCCATAGTCACTTTTGGAATGCATAAACGAACACTGACAATGACTAGGAATGAAGTGGTAAGGACTATAACACGACGGAGTGATCCGCCCTTGATTTGAAGCACTTTGGCTTTCATTGGCTGGTTCGCAACAACCTGGACTCCGAAGTCGATCTGAGCAAACAGCGGAGAGTTTGAAAGAGTTATTAGGGGACGGATCTGCGACGGTAATGTGAATAGGGGGAGGCAGGTTCGTAGTAGCATGAAGCGGTTCGTTTGAAGAACTAGAACTGACAGACGTATTGCTATCGTGGCAGCCGCGCCGTCGATTGGGTGCTTTGGTCGAATTTTGTATCATGACCGTTGGAGTCACCGGGAATGGAATGGGCGACCGGCTGTGAGAAGCGTTGTTGATTAAAGTGGCGTTCTCTTTCATATCCGGAATTTTTATAGTTAAATTTGCAGGGTTCCTAGATGACTTCTTCCTCCCACTTTGACGAATTTCATTTTTTCCATTACTACCCCCTTTCTTCCCTCCTTTCTTGTTCGATCTCCGATTAGAATCTAACTTCTGTAAGATCATCTCGTTCATCGAATCTTGTTCTCCTTTTAGATTATTCGATAATTTTCGTTTGGCATTTATTAAATCTTTGATATCCTTATGATTATTTAAAGGTTCATAGGCACCAAGAAGTTGACTTGAAAGGCCGTGCGACAAAACTGGTAAGCTGTTATTCCAGGCACATGGCATATCAAGTACATTTAATTGAGCCGTTGATGTATTGTTCACGTGAGGGCAGCTGCACGGTTTGTTCAAAGAAACGTATCCTGGATTGTACATGTTAATCATCATACCGCTGAAATCCTGACAGCTCCTAGCAGCTAGGGGCATTGATTGGACCCACTGAGCCGTGGCGTTGGGAATGTCCAATTCTGATTTTGGAAGTTGAAAATGGTGTGTTTGCTGTTGTAGAGAATCGTGCTGGTCCGTGCATTGATAAGAGGAGTGGTAGTTGTGCACGCAGGGGAACTGGAAAATCATTCCTTCTTCATTCACAGTTCCCCCCGGTAGAGAATATGGGCTAAGACAATCGTTGCCTCCTCCGGGTTTGAAGAACTGGTCGTAGGTGCTTGGGGATTTCGGCGAACTTTCCGGAGGCGACGTCTCGATCACGATACTAGGATTGATAAGAGGTTTTGTTGTGTTCGGATTCGTCGTACAACTGCTGGAGTTGATCTCCGAGTCGTGAATGCCGGGGACCTTCTTGGGGCTCAAGGCGTGTAAGCTTCCAAATTTACGTTTTACGGCGCGAATAACGCACTTCCGGATTTTTGTGCGGTAGATGACGTAGAGAACGAGCCAAATTAAAATGCCACCGAGAACAGCTGCTGTGTGAAGACCAATTGACGGATCGTAGGACCGGTAGAAGGCGCTGTTTTGTTGTTCCGGCTTCAGGGTGCTTGCGTTGACAGTATCCTCGATCAAGTTATGTACTGGTACTGAATGATTTACAGCATAAGTCTCATTGCTGAAATGAATAAGAAGAATAAATAAAATAAATAAATGAGGTGTTGAAAGATTGGTGTAGAAAGCGGCCTGTTATCATTACTAACAACCATGAAAGGAATCCAACCTGTTTCTCTACCCAGCAACATTTTGCAAGAATTATTCTTAAAAGACTCAGAGCAGCGGTAGGTACAAGTACAAGGTTCCGAGAAGAGCAAGCGGGATTCCGCTCGATCAAGTAGATCCTGCATCGACCAGACAGCTAGCATACGCATAATTGTTGAACAGTCCATGGAATGGCAAGTACCACTATTCATCGCCCCAATAGATCCCAATAAAGCTTTTAATATGAATGACAGAAACACAATTTGGAAAATGCTAAAACACTAAAAAATGGGATACCTGACAAAATAACAAGGCTCACCCAGAACAAATTTCATGGATACCCTATGCTCCTCAAGGAGCTCAAAGGTTTGGGCAAATAAGTCATATCTCCATTTAAGATTAATAAATCCTAGCTTTGTTTTCTAATTAATATATTCAGCCTCAGTTCAAACAAATAGTTAAAACAAGATTGGAATATTCCAATTATCGAAGTAAGATTGATAATTTTGAGACCCAGTTTAAAGATCATTATTCTTATTTTCAATGCAAAGAACAAAAAACAAAAAACAAAAAACAAAAAAAGAAAACAGCAACATTTTTTAAAAAGTATATCGTACTTGAAAGGATATCGATCTATGTCCAAATACTGATCGGTTGGATTCGGTGGAGGCTTTGACTGCATGACCTCACTGTTGGGGGCATTCTCGGGCTGACGTGCTGATCGGACATGGATCGAATGGTCTTTGTACATTACGTCATTGGTCTGGCAGAAGAAAAGAAACAATTAGTTAATATTTAATAAGAAGCACTGGAAGCAAAATAAAATTAAATACATTGATAATAAAACAAATACTCATTAACATTATGAAAGAGAGGAGAAAGTAATACAGAATCAGAGAGCATGCAAAATAGATGCGTGCGAGCTATGATGGCGCAGAAGGCACGTTTCCATAACCCGAACTTACAAAACGCAGTCTCCAAAATGCTGAGCTGGCCATATTATGCAAAAATTGCGCACATATTTGAGTAATTCTAAAGCACTGACTTTACGCTAGACAAGAATCGAAACACGGAAATAAAATCAAAGCATAAATAAATGCATTCGCATGCGGTTTTCTGATGGTTCATTGTACTTAGTATCAAGTCTAAAGTAAGATCTGGTACCTATGTCAATAGTACCAATTCTTTATGTTGACGGTTGACTGAAATATCGATAATCTCAATCATAATTACTTTGTCTTATCAAAATGTAACACGGTTTGAAAATAAAGTAACAGAAAACTCGAAACCAATGATAATCGATTATAACCGGTATCCGATATAAAATATACATTGTCTTTTTACGGGAAGCGGAATAAAAGATCTGAAGATAAAAGCTGCAACTAAGGATTCCAATGGCCAAGAGATCACTCAGAAAGAAAGTATGAAAGAGTAGGAAAATCAGATTAAATCTACCATTGATTAGTACACAAACACACTTTAGATGACAACATATTGAATTGCGAATATCCTTGTTTTAACCTTCAAGATGACACCGCTTGTAAAAGTATTTCTTCTCATGATCTCCTGCTCGCTAATATAAAACCCAATAAAACCATTATTATACATTAAAAATGTTCATAGCGCCAAGCCTGTTGAAACGCAAATTTCAAACAGGAAACAAAATCGATAAAAGAGCAAAAAAAGAAAAAGTTGATACAATTAACAGACGATTTACCTGGTGAGTTTATATATGCACATTTTGGCATATTATCTGAACATTTTGTTCTCAGAGCAATCAAATTAAAAATTTGAATTTTTAACGCATTATGTTCATGGTCGAATGGTTATTATTATAATTGTAGCCAGCTTACAATATAAAAGATAGGACTTTGATTACCCTTACGCATATCTAAGCCTTTATAGCTTTCTTTTTTTTTTTCCTTCTTCTTTTTTCTTTCTTTCTTTCTTTCATTTTTTTTTATTTTTACAATTCAACTAAATATATTTTTAATTCCTTTGTGTTTTTATTTCTAATTTCGTCAATGACGTTTAAAAAGTTTTTAAAAAAAAGGCGTTGTTATATAGCGCGTTCACACCAAAGGTGCTCAATGCGCTTCACAGAGTGTCCCCATTGTAACCCAAAATCCTTCCCAACCCCCCAGGGGGCATACAGAGGTGCGACCCGATAGCATTCTGACAAGATCTTCCACTACCTATAGCCAGGTACTCATTTTACACCTGGCGGGTATGGCATACGTAAAGAGTCTTCCCAAGAATTCCAACATCGCGCCCAACCAGGATTCGAACCTGGTACCTTTCGATCAGCAGCCCGAGTGTCTACCACTAGCTCTCGATGCCACCCCTTTATGGATTTTAAGTAGCAAATAAAATAGTAACTTACACAAACGTGAAATAAAAATTTCTCTTATTGAAATATGGACACGCATTATTTACGTTATTGATGCAGAACGCGAGATGGATAGATAGATATTCAATACTAATTTAAGAACCGTTATTACAATACCACAACACGATTTTAAGATTGGTTTAGTTTTCAAGTATATCATCAATTAACTTATGATCGTTCCAGCAGCTTTTGTGCCAAAGCCCATCGTCTCAAGATGTATCAATCAGAAACCACTCAAAAAATGTCATGCAAGTAAGAAAACAGAGAAAGCTTGCCTAGCTCCTTGATGTGTCATGAGTGGATATTATCAAATATTATCCAATGTCCGTTCTCTTCATCTCTATTTCTATGTAAAATTTTTATACTGACACTCGTCTCACGTTTCGCTCCTTTTAGGATCAATATCATTGAGGTGGGATGGATCCGTAGATTTAGCAAGTGATAGATCGAATTTCCCTTTTATTCAGATGTGAGATCGATATGAGGTCATAAGAACATCGCTATTGGCTTTGAACAATTAGCATTGTTGTGAGGCAAGTCACAGAGACAAGGCGCTGCCTTCATCTTTGAAAAGTCTTAAATAGAGACAAGCTAGAGCCGCATCTAACCTTGATTGAAAAAAAAAAAAAAAAAAAAAAAAAAAAGGCAAGTGAGCGCCCAAATTGACCTTGAATTTAAACATAGATGAGTCAGAGCCGCAGTTGACCTTGAACTTAAACTTAAGCGTCAGAGCTGCATCTAAGTTTTAATTTAATAATAAGTGACAGCCGCAACTGATCTTGAACTTAAATAAAGTTAAGTCAGGGCAGCTGCTAATCTTCAACTAATGAAAAGGCAAATCAGAGCCGCAGTTGATCTTGAACTTGAACAAAGGCGAGTCAGCAGCAATTCATCTTGGACTTTTTAAGCAAAGGCTAACGAAAGCTGCGATTATTGACCTTGAATTTAAGCAAAGTCATGCCAGAGCCGCAATCATTGACCTTGAACTAAGTAAAAGTAAGTGAGAGCCGCAATTATTGACCTTGAACTAATCAAAGACGTGCTAGAGAGGCAAGACAGCATTGTCAGCCTTGTAACAGCTTTCATCCGGAGAAAAACCCAAAACTCCAAGCTTGTCACTAGCCCTAATCCCGGCGTCAGTGGTCTTGCTCGTTTCAAACAAGCGAAACCCCAGCAGTATTCTTTCATCACTGAAATTAGTTGATTGGGCGAACGGGTGGGGAAAAATCCCGGTAGGCACAAATTTCCTCGATTACCAACAGGACATTGACTGTTTTTCCTTAGGTAAGACACGTTGTCAGGTTAATGCCACTTGCCACCAATCCGTGTCCGGCAGGCAGTTTCGCCCTCAATTAGATAATATCAAGCCTTGTCCGATGTGTTCAGCGTTGCTGACGGACAAGAGCAATGGTTCTTAAACAGTGCGTCCGGGTGCAGTTTCAGTTGCGCTCCGTAGCATTCCTACAAAATTTTCAATTAATTAGAAAGAGGGAGAAATTCTCCATTGCATGAATGAGGGAATAAGAGTTTGTCTCTTAAACATTAGACCAAACATTGAAGAAATCGCAAGGTCTCATCAAGCTCATGTTTCTCATTAACACAGGAATGAATAAACTTCATAGAGTTATGTTAAAGCATGCATGCATAACATGTGTTATTTTTCTATTTGTCTATATATTCAACTTAATCATAATATATTATTCCTATTTTGTGTACAGAGCGCCAGCAAGAATCTATAGTATTGTAAGGATGCTCAGACCGTATAAAGTCTGAGAGCTACTTACTGGACTAGAGAGTATCATATTCACCGTAAAGCGCTACGAGCAAAGCTGCTCTATGGATATTAGAGTACCGGTACTAGGCCTATATTGAGAGTGATTGTGCCGTTAGTTTTTACTTACTTTTAATCTGTCTTAAATAATAGCAAATAAGAACATCAGCCATTAAAATCCAAATCTTAGACAATGTGACGTTTCTTTCATTATGGTTAATGGAGATTCCTACGATAACTATGTCACTAATTCCTAAGGACATGACGTGCAAGAATTGAACTAGATCTACATCTCTAACGTCCTTGGAAAAAATCTTTTGTCTAGATTTAATAGACTTTCTGCATTGAGGGTAATGGTGCTTATTTATAACTCAAAATAACTATTTATACACCGATTGGAATGAAGATGTCTTGTTAGGGGATCCTTTAAAGACAGTCGATCATTATCGTCTGTTTATAGTAATGTCGCTGACGTCATTGTCTTCCCACCGTGAGAGGATATATCAATGAATGCCCGTCGCTCCGATCCCATTATGGAATAGAATAGCTGATAGGAATAAAATGTAAAATTTAAAAAACCAAACCGAATCGATAGACACAAAACGAAACTTAGCAATGGAAAAATGAGGGTGGGAAGGGGGGGGGGGGGGATAAGATAATAAAGATAGGATCATTCATTGATCCGGACAAAGAAATTTTGACACCACAGGAATTTAATAAATATATACGATTAATATAATACAAAGTAATGGGAAAGAAATAATATCAAAACCGAAGTACAGTAATAAAAATACGAGGAATTCATGAATCAGGAAAACAAAGCTACATGGATTGCTGGTAACGTAGTGCCTAGGAAGATGGATTATAGCAACATTAAATTACTGCGCCGTGCGTGCTTTATGTGCTTACTTAATCGGAAGGTGGGTTTTTTGTTGTTGTTTTTTTTATAGCAAGATTAAATAAGTGCGCACCAAGTGTATATTTATTAATCTGTCTGGCAAATTAGAGCAAAATTAAATAACTGCGTCTTTGGATATTTAAGTGCCCAATTATACGCTTTGATGTCTTGTTTTGTATTCATTTGTCACGCAGAAAGAACAATTCAGAAAGATATCTTAATGTTTCTAATTTGTATTTGTTTTTCGCAAAGAAATAATATCATCGGGATTATTATTATAATTATTCATAATCATTTTTAAATCCATTATACCGTGAACCTCCCCCCCAAAAAAAACAAACAAAAAAAAACAACAAAAAAACAAAACAAACAAACACCATAAAAGAAATTAAGTTAAAAAGAATTAAGAGCCAGCCGTTTAGCTCACGTTCACTATTATTCGTACTTCCTACTCTAAGCGCACTTTCACATCGGTAGGCCTCTCATTGCAGGATTGTTATCAACTCATTCTGGGTACACAGAGGTGCGCGCTAACGAAAGGTTCTTCCCTCTTGCATATAAGTAATATCTGACTTTACTTAAAGCCAGGTAATCATTTTAAAACAGAGTTAAAAAGTGTGTAAAAGAGCTTTTACCAAGGAAATAATTTCGCGGCTTCCCGGCCATTGAATTTGGGATCTTGGATCATCATTACCTCGTTCCGTAAGATTTCGTCTGCTGGTTTGCTAGCTTTCGACTCCGCCTGCTACTTTCTACTGAACGGGGCGCCCTGCTTCGAAAAGCGTGGCCTTGGTAAATAAGGCGAAAGCGAAAGTAGCAGCCCTAAATCTTTGCGTGCCTCTAAAGATTTCGTTTTCTCCTTAAGTTTGATTTCAAAAGGCGAGCGAAAGCTTATGGAACACAGGTCTGGCTAAATACGATAGTGTCATAATTTTACAACAGTATAGTATAGTACTTATTATGAAATATTATTTCGTCCCCAACAACACCGATAATTGCAGAGGACAACCAATCGCAAGCCTCCAAGTCATATTAAACAACGAACTCAAAACAAAAGCAATGATAACTAATTAACATTAACAAGCTAAACTCCGGTTGCATGAACGGAACTTCATTTGCGTAATTTGATAAAAGATCTATCAGGAAATACTGTAAGTAAGGCAAAGATTAAAGATTAAAAAAAGATTTTAAAAAGATTAAAAAGCAATATTTCAAAATCCTAGTTAAAACAATTTTAGAATATGGATGCTGTGTCTAGGACCCACATCTTAAAACCCAAATAGATAGCTTGGAGGAAGTACATAAAAATGCAGCAAGATTTGTAACTAATAACTATTCATATGAACATGGTAGCACAATAAATAACATGAAACAGTTGGAGTGGTCTACTTTAGAGGAACAAAGAGCTAGAAATAAAGTTGTAATATTCTTTAAAGCAATTAACGATCAAATAGATATCCCCATA
>JASKDV010121966.1:0-14295 GCA_032466395.1 Aegires albopunctatus | reverse complement strand
CGGTACCCACATGTTTTCAACTAACATTTATTAATATGAAAGATATATATTTGATCATTTGGAAACAGCCTACATCCAAGATTTGATGGAAACTGTATTTTCATCTTCAAACCACTTTAGCACAAAATGACCTGTGCAACTTTTGTTCCACTTTGAAGAAACAGGTCACTTATCGTTGCTGTCGTTCTATAACATATAAGCGCAAAATAAAAATTTTGTAGGGGAGACACAATTATACATTAAAAGTGGCAAAATGAGACGTTCAGTATCTACAAGTTTTGATCACGCAAGAAAATGATGCATTTCTATTGGCCAATTTTATTTCTGATAATAATGAGGTGAGCAATTATTAATAAAGTTTATTTGGTGCATCAAAACGAAAATCTGAATATTTGTAGTTATACGTTTATAGAACAACAGCGACGTTATGCATTTTCTCATCATAATCCCCTAAATCAAGCTACGTTATGCTCTTTCTCATCGTAATCCCCAAAGTCAAGCTACTTTATGCTCTTTCTCATCATAATCCCCTAAATCAAGCTACATTATGCTCTTTCTCATCATAATCCCCTAAATCAAGATATCTGAGACATACATTATACTTTTTGTAAGAACAAAACAATTCCCTTTGCCCTGGGTGTAAAATAAGAAAATGGAAATACACACTTTGTTTATGGTGTAAAATTAAACAATGAATGATGAACTCGATACATGAAAAGAAAACATAGGCCAAATTCGATTTTTCAAAATTATAATTTTAATTATTCATAACATACAAAAACAAAATCTAAAGAGCAGTACATATCAAATACATCAAAAAGTGATGTATAAAATAAAATAAAAATAAATCTCATATTAAAGTCTATAAGTATATATTGATAAAGGTATTCAAAATGAAATCAATAGAAGAAAACAATTTAACTTAAATACTTAACAAATTACATAACAACAAATTTCTTAAAAATATGAAAATAACAATATCCATATCAGATATCAAAATTGTAATAAAATATAATATCAGATCTATTTTGCCAATTAAAAAGTCATGCAGAAAGGAATAAAAAAACTGTGATACACTTTCCAAAACAGGAAGAGCACTAGTTGATTTACAAACATAATAAGTAGAATGGAGGTCACAGTTGAGAATAGAATACATATATATTTAATATCGTCATTGAGAGTAAACTTTGTGTGGTAGTCAGTTATTCATTTTCAAAATCATAATTGAATGATAGGAATGCCTGCAAATCTAAAATATTAACAAGAAATTTCATTAGAACTATAACAGGGAATGTGGTGTGATAGTGATAAGAAGTTAATGAAGTAAAATTTCTGGCATATATTTGGGTATTCATAATCCATTCTAATCTTTTAAAGAAGTGTAAAGTATTCAGAAATAAAATTATAGAAAAACATACCAAAATACTATAGTTATCAATGACGTACATCAATGGAAAGTAAAGATTACTGCAATCATCATCAAAACATACAATTTCCCATCAAGCAAAGCAAAACATTATCATTAAGTAAAATATCATAATATTGTATCAAAACAAAGGACATTGACTTTATATATGCATTATTTAGTGAGAAAATTAGAATACATTCGTTAACTGAATCTTTGTGAATCACTGAGTACCACAATTCAACAGAATTGAGACTGATTTTCAAATGTGTGGCAAGATGGATAGTTTAATGGACAGGCACCAGACATCAATAGTGGTCCTGTGGTGGACGCCACCAGGAAAGAGAGACCTGATAAAGGATGGTGGAGAAAGACCTAAAGAAAAGAGGTCTTTCCCTGGAGGCATCCCAAGACCAACAGCAGACAGGGCCAGATAGAAATCTCTTGCAATCGCCTCAAATGCCAGAAGGCATAGATAGAACTGACCGTGATAAAGCTAAACCAGATTAAATCAATTTTGAATTATACATAATTAGCTCATAATATCTTACAGGACAGAATTAAATAATTTGCAAAAATTATGAAAATTGCAAAAGAAAGATAAATTTTGTATTTAACTTAAAGTGTCCATTCATTGCAAGCTAACTACAACACAAGTAAAATCACAGCTGGCTTTGACCTTATTTTCAAAATTTCAAAAGAATTATCAGAATATTCAACTGTATGCCTGGTCAGTCAAAGGCATTGAAAACAGAACTACTGTTCATTAAATAGTAAAAATGTTACTTTCTGAAGCAATAACTGTCTCTTCTACACCATGTTAACATGAAGCCTTATCTATATCATATTTAAAAAAGTATGAAACTGAAACTGTGAATGAGTAACTAACTGAAAATTATTAAATTTTAAATTAAATTGAAGTTAACTTTGTTTACTCTTAATCTAGGCCTATTTAAAATTTAAAAAAATGTTTCATATAATTGTTTACTGTGATGATGATTTCATGAAATAAACTTTTCAATTTAATATCATAAGCATATGATGTAATGGTCTAATAAATTTTGTTGCGCAATTTGTAGCTTTTTCATCTTGCATATGTAGAATTCCACGTCTGGGCATTTTCAAATCCATTTTGTCCCTTTTTGTAATCCTCAAATGCTTGCATTATTTCTTCACGCGTGGTCATCACAAATGGTCCTTAAAAATAAAAATAAAAATAATAATAAGAATGGCAAGAATCAAAGATGGGAAAAATTACTGAAAATGTGGGACAAAAAATTAAATCCTAACAGTACCTATCATCTTTCCAGAAGACAAGCTTTCTTCTTTGTTATATGTAAGTCAACAATCTACTCTATATCTTTAAACAATCATTGGAAGAAAAAAAAAGAAGAAAAAGCTGCAAAAAACAAACAAACCATTATCCCCCCCCCCTACCCTGTCCCCCCAATAAAAACAACAAAACAGAACAAAAAAAACTAACAAAAAACCTGACAAAAAACAGAAAAATGCCCCCTAAAAATGAAGAAAGAAACTGGACAAAAACAAGCCCTCAACAAACCCTAATAAAAAATCCCAGCCCCCTATAAAATATAAAACAAGACAAAATCAAAATCCAAAATAGGAAATTAAACACATTTCTATATTTTATCCATTCTGCTGTTAATAAAAACAAAAATCCTAATTAACTCACCATGTTGCACAACTGGTTCTCCAATGGGTTGTCCAGATATCATCACAAAGTGACATGCCTTATCTCCCTTTAGATAGAAATCAAAAGAATATATTTAAAAATCAAAGCTTTCAATTTTACTTCAGGTAGAAAAATGAAAGTTGACAAGAGGAGTAAGCATGAAATTTATTTGAGTTTGTGTTTTGATTTGTGCATTTTGTTAATATGGGGTTTGGAGAGAAGGAGGGAGCAGATTTTATCAAAATATGAGTATTGGAATAGTTGAAAAAATGGTGTAATGAGAAATTGATATAACTTTAGATGTATTGAATGTCGTTTTCAAACACCATCCATCTATTAGTGAATTGATCTGTCAGTAAGTAGTAGTTGTGGCCTATGGTATCTCCTCCATGATATGCTTATCTATCCATGATTTGAAGTCATCATCACATCCATGTACTGTTTGGTAGCCTCCCTCCAGATTTGTTACAGGACAATGGAAAAGGATGTGGTCAGTGGTTTGTGGGCCTCCCTGACATCTTGGGCAATTTGGTAATTTTATAAATTCCCATCTGTAAAGGTTCGTCCATGACCAGTGCAAAGATGGTTTGCCATGACCCAGTTTCTCCTTTTACTGTCTGCGAATCCAGGGATTTTTTTCAGTGAGGTCTTTCACAAGGCTGCCTCCTTTTAGTGTGCTTTTGGTTCATCCTGTTTTCAATGCATCAGTGATCCTCAATTTATGACTTAAAAACAGTTTCCTTGATTTAAGTCTTGAGGTCGTCGATGCATTTTGGAAGACGTTTTTAAGTGGGTTATCAATTTCAGCAGCTTTCAGTTTTTAAATGGCTCTTTGGGTTGCCTCCTGATGTGAGGAGGAGCTGTTGAGCTCAACGTTGGAAGCCATTGTGCCGGGGCAAATTTCAGGCTGCTTGAGGTGATACTCATTGATTCTCTGAGTTGGACTTCAACATGATTGGTGCGTGAACTAAGGGTCCATACAGAAAGCGGAGAGCAGTATAACAAAGCCTAATATAAATTTAGCATATTATACTGTGTTTTATTTGATACCACCAGTGACATTAAAATATATGGAGAATTGTCTTTCAAATCAATTGAACAACCAAGATATTTAAATTCAATCAATACCTTTGGCTTTTGCTTTCATAATTTCTTTTACATTTTACAATTCTACATCAGGCTTTCATAGAATATCAGAGCAAGCCCTTCAATGTTGAGTAGAATACTAATAAAACTATCTCACTGAGGACCAGCCGATTTGAACCAAGGACACCCTGTGGGAACCACCATTTTTATACATTTGCAAAGCACCATTTGGATAACATGTTCTAATCACATTAGAGAGCTGAAATTTTGCTTGTAGTTTGACATAACCATTAAGTTTGGTGTTCTGCATTGATTTTTGAGCTTGATTTATATATTTTTTGCAAAAGCAAGCTAAAAATAATAGTATATGAAAATATAGTCTATATCATAGCAACCCGAGGTAGGCTTGGGCTTGGTCCTCAAGGAGTTAAAAGAAAAAGATGACTTTGACATTTTAAAGCATCAAGTTAGGACTCACACACTTTCATCTATTTTTCCCCACAGGCCTTCTCAACATACAAGAAGAGAGCAGCCACTGTCATCCTTGGTTTGATGGTGTACAGAAAAAATCTTTTGTTGCCTTTATTGGCTGCCCTTTTAACACAAAGAAGGGGTAGGGAAAAAACTTTCCCATTAGGTAGGTAACTCAAAGTTGGACCGAGCACCAGTGGCACTCAAAGCCAAACTCTTCTGATTGCAAGCTAATGACTTCACCACTGGACAACCCACCAAGCCCAATTATAACTCATCTGTGTTACGCAACACTCGTGTATCTGCTTGATGATAACATTGGTGTTACAGGAGAGTTGCATAACATTGATGACCAATTGCATCACCTAAATTGTTAGATTGAATGATCAAAACAATACCTCGACTAAGATAATGCTGACTATATTACAAGTCTACCCTATTTACAAGAGTGTCTATAAACCACTACTTTAAGTGAGGGAAAAGGAGCTTTATGGTAACCATTTTGCTATGGTAAGCTCAATACTTATAAAAGACTACTTTATGTCATTATGGTTGTCAAAAAAGAAGTCTATGAACCTAGTAAAGACACTAGGGGTTATTTTATAGCATATTCCAGTTGACCCTAGAAAGTATTCCTAAGCTCATCCATAGTTAGAGACAGGTGCACACAAATTTAATCAGGAGACTTGGCTTCTTTAATGAAAATTTCCATTTACCACAAGTGATTAAAGGAAGTAGCTTTGATTAGAAAATATTTTTAGATTCCAGCCAATGAGATGAAGCTTGAATTGGCCTCGGAACTTTTCTTGTGGATTTGTTATTCTGAGATAAAATGAATCTATTCACTGGTCCAACAAAGAATCGTGACCAAGATCTTTTTCTATGAGATAGAGCTACAAACATGATATCATGAACTTTTCTTGGGTTAAGATGGATGCAAATGTGTATATCAATTACCTTGTTGTGAGCTTGTATAGAATCTCCATCCTTGTTGAAAGTAATTGTGTGATGGGCTTTACACAGATTTTCCTTACCAGAAGGACCTAATTGATGGATAGAGATATGAAACAATCAGTTAAATCTATGTAAGTGATAAATCAGGTGCATTAACACATTTAAACTACAGTATTATATGTGAAAAAAAAAAATTAAAGCTGGCTACATGGTCGTTTTTCTCTTTCTACCCCATCCAGATCGATCACAAACTTGCCCAGTTGCGTTTTATTGGTGAATCAAACGGACAATCGTTGATTGATTACAAACAAAATGCTCAATGATTCTGCGAGTCGACAATCCAGCAATATAAAGACTCACTGCCTGGTTTCTCTGTCAGTCAGATAATCGAGGCATTGTGATGTGAGCAGTAAAAATTGAATTTTACTAAGAATTTATCAATTCGAGGTGATTGAATATAAAAAGGTTATCAATATTATCTAGACCTTGGATCTGTCTCAATGGTATTGCCTTGTAAACAAAACTTGATACCCGTTCAATAAGGTACGTTTGTTAAGAGTGCACATAACTGTGTTCCCTTCGTCGCTAAGACATATCAATTATTAAGGAAAGCTCGTCATGTGTAGTGTAGCATTTAGACATACTTTTTTCATATCACTGACATATCATATATTGCCGGATTGCGAATAAGCTATACTTTGTATCTGTTATGTTAATTTCTACCTATTGACTCTTTGTTAAATGTTACAGATGCTCAAAAAGTGATTGTCTTGCTGCTGCGATCTGCATCTCCTTCGAGGATAAACAGTATTCTTGTAATTTGCCACAAATTCGCGTCCGAAGGAGTGGGGTGAATTCTTGCTCCAAAGAAGGATTCTTTGCGTGCAAGAATTATGAAGACGATCACAGTCCCAGCCTTCCCAAAGGTAGACTTCACTACTCGTACTACTACTACAAGAGGAATGAGAGACAGGAGCCAAATTTAATCCTGCTTCTCAGTGCTTGACTTCGAAGAGGAGAGGGAAAACAAAGACCTTAGAAAAAGATTGTCTCTGCTAATAGAAAGAGGTGATCAAAGAGTGTTTATTAACTAAATTCTATCGTTTGTAAAAGATAAATAAGCCTCTACATATCAAAGTTATGCCATTTGCTAAGGGTCCTGTGATCAGGTGGATCCTTCACTCCTCTTGCTCCATGGACCCGCCGCCACTGAACATACTTCATATCAACAATTCACAGAATTCTATAAACAACCCAACAATCTGCTAATAGCCTATAAGCAATAACTGGTTCAAAAAAAAAAGATCCAGATATAGATTCTGAACAAACTGCCCATTAGATATATCATAATTAAGACCAGAGGAGTGCAAAGGGACAATTTGCTACTTACCAAAACAAGCTTCTCCTGATAAAATGTAAACAAAAGCATTCCACTCTTTGGGGATGGGTTGGCAGAGTTTAGAATCAGGTTTCATCTTGAAATCAAGATAATGGGTTGGTGTTCTAGTATAGACAGGAGACTGGAATATGGAATGTAAAATATTTTTAAAAAAATAGATGAGGATGGATTACCCAGCTATTTTGAGTTCCTCAAGGTTTTTAGGGAAAAATGGGACTTGGTTAATATAAGTTTCATAATCTTTAATATCTAGAAATATTTGCCATGTGATCTTTTAAAGAACTACAATTTGATACCATGCTTAAATTTTATATTTCATATGTACATTAAGGGCTCAGTTATTAGACAAGATGTACTAATTTTTAGGTCAAATCCGCACAATTCCTTTATCATAATATTCTTGGATGGTATTCAACTTGTCTATTTGAATGATGAATATTTACTAAACTGGGAATGAAACCTATAGCAAAAAAATGTGAATTGTCGAGAAACTGATTGGAATCATGTACTTTCAATCATGCCAATGAAACCAAGGTAACTAAGCTCTATAGACTCATTTACCACTATATATTTCATTACTAAGCTTCATATTACTATGGTGCGAATTATGACTTAGGTTGAAAAACCCAACCAACCCGAATGCCAAAAGATTCCCCTGCAATGACAGTAACGTTGACTCCATCCTTTTCCCCTTTGGGTATGTTTTTGTTTAGAAGTTCTTGATAACTTGGCTCTATCAACTTTTCAGATTTCTTTAAGTTGACCCACAACTGAAGACCATGGGCTTCACCTTTGCCAGGCATTTCACAATGAACAATCCCTCGACCTGCAGTCATCCACTAAAATGGAAGGAACAAAATAGGAGAAAATTACAAGATAATGTATCAAAAGTTGATTTAAATAATTTAAATAAATTGATTTAGCTTCGTGAATATCATTTAGATATAAGAAAAAAAAATAAAAGTTAAAGTAATTATTATTCAAGGTATATACTAAGATGATCATGTATGTATTAAAATTCAGTAGTTAAAATCCAGTTTTAAATCATACAGTACTAGCCAATGTTTAGAATCCTGCTATAAATATACAGCCACATGACTGGAACTAATCCACTTCGAAAGAATTCTTTCTTTGAAAATTATTATGATTAAATGGAACATGAAGAAATAGTCATAGTTCCAAATAAAGAAAAAAAATTAAAGTGAAGATCACCTGCATGTAAAATTCCTGTACATACTAGCTGACATGTCCAGATGACGAGTGTAATAATTATGCCATGTCTTATACACACTTAATTCGGGTGTGAATGATTTCCTGGCTATTTAGACAGTTTTGTCTGTGTCAAATAATGTAACCGTGCCTAACTGGACAAGTCTTTCATATGTATTCTGTGTTGCTGTTGGTATTGTAAAGTGCCTTGAGCGCAGCTACATAGTGGATATGAGAGCTATATAACAATGACTTTTGCTTTTTATTTTATACCGGGTTGATTGGGCAGCAGGTGTAGAAGACCCTAAAAATGAATGTATGAATGCAACAATGTAGCCTATTGTAGATCAGAGACAAAGATGACACCTGTCTTATGTCAATCATTTTTGAAAAGCATTTGACAAGGTCAGACTTGTCACTTTAAAAAAGATTTTTTTTTTAAGTTAAAGAGCCCATTTATATAGCGCCTAATCCCAATGAACCTCAGCTCTAAGCGATCTACAATGACTTTCAACTTCCCCTGGCCGACAGCAACACAGAACACATGAGACAAGACTGGCAGCCTATTAGGCGCAATTACAATTCGGACATGGACAATGCTGTCTTAACGGCCAGGTACTCATTCACACCTGAGTTGAGTGAGGTAGATGGGACAAAGTGTCTTACCTAAAGACACACCACCAATGACCAGTGGTTATTGAGAAAATTTCATGTCTAGCGGGATACGATCCCACCAAGTCACCCAGCCGACCGGTGTCGGTTAGTGAGGCCGCTTGAATTTCTCGTGTTCCAACTGTGTTAACCAATGACTAGGCCACTGACACCCCCCTTTTGAAACATACCTCGTAATTATAGATTGATCTAGATCTATCCCTATCTATATCTAGCTTCTTATGATATTATACTAAATCTAGAGTGAAGAGAGCACTTAATATACAATTTTACATATATGTACGTGTACATACATATTATTTTATGGTGTGCGCATTCTCGAGAATTGTACGAAAATAGAAATTCCTGATTCGGCATGCATTAACGCTTAATCGAAATCAATAGGAGTTGGGGTTTATTGTTGTTTATGTTTTGTTGTTTGTTATTCTTTTTTGTTTGTTATTTTTTCTTTCTTTTTATTTTTTTTTTGGGGGGGGGGGTGGCAGTGGCCCCTTATCACATAATATGGAATTGAAAACACCAGATTCAAAACAACGTTAAGCATTCATCTGCAGGTTAATTACTTACGCGAGAAAAATGGAGATGCTGTAGTTGAAGTTGTTGTACTTGGTGTCGTGCTAGTGGTAGTAGATGGTGTTGTAGTTGTGCTTGTAGTTGTAGTCGTTGGTGTTGTAGTTGTAGTAGTTGGTGTTGTAGTTGTAGTGGTTGGTGTTGTAGTTGTGGTAGTTGGTGTTGTAGTTGTAGTAGTTGGTGTTGTAGTTGTAGTAGTTGGTGTTGTAGTTGTAGTAGTTGGTGTTGTAGTCGTGCTAGTTGTTGGTGTGGTACTGGTAGTGGTGGTCGTGTCTTTTGCAAGACATTGAGATTGGGGCCAACAACGACAAATTCTTGTATATTCTGAAAAAAAAGAGCAAAATCTATCATTCACCTTCCAACGGTTTTAGTCAGACTGCATCATATTCACAATTTTGTTTTAAATTAAACAAGAGTAATCATCGCAATTACCTATGAATAATATTTTATGTAACGGGTAGCTCGAAAGGCAAATTATGTAGCAAATTTTGCGAGAGAATCTATCCGTATTTCATTGTGTACGTAAATAAACAATGCAGGGTAATTTTGTGAACGCTACCATTATGTTGAAGTTGAATACAACCAACTGGTAATCGATTTGATGAACGATAAATTAGATATTTTTAAAAGACTTAAATTATAAAGAAATTACAGGTAGTCCTTACCTGTAGGAGAACGGTAACTAAACCTTGAATTGGTCGTTACTTTTAAGAAGTTTGATCGATGTCAACTTTAAAAAATCGAATGCAACGGTAATAGCAATCGATTACTTCAAGAGCGTCTTAGATTGTATCTCTATAACATGTATAGTGATTTTTTGGGAACTCTAGGATGCAGATAATGATAATGACGACAATACATTTTTGTCCCTATAAATCTTGATAAATTCCAAGTTTCTTGTTTGTAGCTGTAATATTTCTATTGTATTTCTTGGAGAATAGAGCCATGATGAAACGCGAGAATTTAAGAAATTGACCAATCCAAACGTTGGTGTTAAACATAGATCTACATGTACCTTTATATTTAGGGCGGAATCTAAGCATGACTAATTCCATCTTGTGACTGTTCTTATTTTTCCAACCCTTTGATTGCCACTAAGGCTCTGCGAGCACCACACTTATGAGAAGCATAGTCATGATTATTGTGAAATGTTGCTTGCAAACTCATGACAATAATGTTCTACATTGAAAAAATATATACACATGTTATTTTCTCGTTACCTTTGCATGTTGAGTATTGAGTGTTTATTACCATTTCTTTGAGATTATTGTCGATTCTTTCAATATTGAGTTCATGGCATGCACTTATTATACTGTTATAGTTCACGGTTACACTAATTCCAACAAGTTACAAAATTGACGTAAGAGATTGGACAAATAAGCCTAAGCAGAATGAGGTAATTTTGTTTTTCTGTGTGAAAAAATAGTGTGTATTCTCATTCCGCTATTGGCCTCACATCGTCACCGACACGCACTGGAATAGACTCAAGTAGCACGACCAGTTGTCCGTTGCAGTGCCTGCATCCCATGACGAATTGAGTGTGCAGCAGCTATTTCCATTCTCAAACTTATTCTTGACACAGAAAATGTATGCTTCATTCTGCCTATATGCCTACGATCTAAGTCGAGTTGGAAGTTGTTGGACTTCCAACAAATTTCCCAATTGCAACTTGGATACAGTGCAACTTCTCTATAACGACATCGTCGGGACCAGACTGTCTATATAGCGAAGCAACACCAAAAAAATGTATGTGCGTGTAAGTGTGTGTGGGGGAGGGGGGTGTTAAAGTACTAAGAATGTGTCTAGAGTGAGGACGACTTCGTCAAAGATGTGAAAGAGTTTTCTTTCAGAAATCCCAAGAAATCCATTATTTATAATATGCCATGCTCGTCAGTCACTATTCCTAGCACAGCTTCGAATAGACACTCCGTTTATACAATGTTGATATTATCTATCATGTGCGGCGCCAACGTGTCTAGGGTGGCCAAAATCTTGATTTGATTTTGCCGATTACCGCCACATCGATGTCGCAATACAGGAATTTTACTATAATGTGTGTCGTTATAGTGAGTTTTTTTGATTACGAATGATATAGGGGAAAATCCGAGACTAGGGCACTATGTTGCTATAGAGAGGGTGTCGTTATAACGAATGTCGTTATAAGTGGGCTGCACTGTATAAGCTTCAAGCTGTGTGAATATCATACATATGGATGAATGTGTGCCTCGGTTGTTGTGTGTCTTTGTCAGTGTAAAGTACGTTTAAGCTACTCACGGTCTATGCAGCAATTGCAATCGAGGGAAGGCCCATTATAATAACCAGATTGACAGCAACTTGAATCGGCAGGCTTGTAACCATATACAAAAATATGATCGCTTGAACACTGATAAACTGTGCACATGTTATAATCCCAGTAACATTGGTAATACGCGGCTTGGTATTGTGCCGCAATTCCAGAAATGACGCACACAAATGCCAGACATATGGAGAGCTTGAGTGCACTCATTTTTGTGACAGTGACGTGAAGATCGACTTAGAAATCTATAATCCTGCAGACATAAAAGTAAAACGTTTTATTATGCAAGCATATTGTTGTTCAACCTTCATGAGCTCAAAGAACCCAGAAAATATATCCCATCTCCGGAAACACTCTCTAATCTGATCCCCAACAACTTACCAAGACATGCAGATATATCTCCGTGGCTTTAAGACAACTAACTTTAGCCATGCCGCGAGAGCTGTTGGAAGATTAACAATAACATCATGTCCTTGATTTTATTGCATTTGGGAGAGACTCATCACAGAATTGCAACTTGCATCATTATTACCAAAAAGAAAACCGAAATATCAAGGACACTCAATCTGAATAGGAGACAAAAGGGTCCCTCTGGTGAATACAGTGAGACGAAGAAAAGTCGAGAGAGCCTAACCTTTACTTAAAAACACCATTATCGTAACAAAGTCCAGTTGGAGAACACAAAATCAAATTTTTAAATCGATGTCTTGTTGAGAGCACTCTAGATTTGAGGCAAGATGAATTCAGCAATGACACCATGAGATAACGAACCAGTAACAGAACTTTCTATGAACAAGTCTGCTGAATCTAGTTCTAAGCAGAAAAACATGGATTGGAATTATTATTATTTTTACTAGCCTTAATTACTTATTATTACTTAATAACCTACAGTTGATCTCTATGATTCTGCGAAGAAATGACACAGACAGCAATTAATGACAACAAAATGCCGACTTTATTGGCAACGAAAAACCTTCTTTTAAACCTTGAATTCCATAAATGTTCTTTGAAATATAAATTTTTCTTTGAAAATTTTAAACGTTCTATGTTATTTTATTTTTATAATCTGCCTGTATACGAGGACAAACAGAATTAATAACCCTTGCGCTACCAAACAAACAGTTGGGAAAGTTGGGTTGTTGCTGGTTTTTTAATTGAATAACAGGGACCTATTGAAAATAGAAAATAGTTTTCTTGGTTTGCTTTCTACCGAAAAATAAAATGTGTGGATTAAATAGAGTAATATCAAACAAAATACCATGCAACCGCATCTACCATACATAGTGGCAAACTGATCAACAACAAAAAAGGTTTGACACGTCAACCTGTAAACTCAGTCGATTGTAGCTTCAATTTGCTCACTGACGCACAACCTGTCATGAGCAAAATTCATGCACTCCAAGATAGATTGTGGAATGCATTTCAAGACTTTTTCTGGATCCATCTACTGCTACTCCCAAGTAGGTCGGGCGAAGGACAGTGAAAAAGGCCTAAAGAAAAGATGTCTCTCCCTGGAGACAGCCCCAAGAGCAGCAGCGGACGGAGCCAGATGGAAATCTCTTGATGACTCACTGACTGAGTGCTGCTACTTCCCTGCAAAAATAACTCAGAACCAAATTATCTTTATAACTACAAAACGACCCCAAGCGCATAAACTCATAAAACGATTTGAAATCAAAAGAAGATCTTGAAAACATCCGCAAACTCGCCAAGAACAGAAGCGAATGGAGAAAACGAGTCCAACGCATCAGAGAAACGGTCGAAACGGCGAAGTTGGAAGACATCGACAGGGAAAGGCTTTAAGTCAAGTAAGTCAATCGTACATGTATTACATTTGATAAGGTACCATCTTGCCAACTACTAAGACCATCCCACCGAGGTCTCCTTGACGCTCCTAAGAATGTCTAGCAAAGCTTGTTTTCTGAGTTACAACAAATCAGACTCAATGTAAGCTCCCTTATAGAACAACGAAATATGTCCATCAAAGGCTATATTAGAACTGTTAGAACATATTCTTGAGAATAAAAATGTGGTCAGGGCCGGTGTTAGAAATGATTCAATAAAGAACTGTTGGCCGAAAAGGGGGTGGGGGAGGGGATGGAGGAGGGTTCCAGCTATATAAAAGTAAAAATTCACATAAGTCAAACAAATTGTTTAAAACCCAAAAGCCAACCAACCAATAAATAAACAAAGGATGTTTTAATCGGTTTTAGTTTTTTTTAATTCCTTTCATCACCATTGCGATTGATACCTGTATTGTTACGTAACTCCTCAACGCAAGAAAAACTTTAGGAAATGCTGTAAATCGTTCGTTTACTGCTAGGTACTCAAACAGATTGCGAGGCTTAATGACACTGGAGGGAAAAAGGTTTTCAGTGATTCCAGTTCTTTTTCCAACAGAATCAGATAGCCACCAAATCCATATTTATAACATGGCGGAAACGCCACCTTATCTGTTGATCTGTAAAGTAAAGTAAAAGTAAAAGTCGTTCTTATATAGCGCACATATCCACGTAGCCGTGCTCAAGGCGCTTTACAAT
>JASKDV010121855.1:0-14296 GCA_032466395.1 Aegires albopunctatus | reverse complement strand
AGAGAGAGAGAGAGAGAGAGAGAGAGAGAGAGAGAGAGAGAGAGAGAGAGAGAGAGAGAGAGAGAGAGAGAATGCCCTTCTCTCTTCTCCCTGTGTAAAGTCGTTTTCTTATCTTTTTTTTAAAATATATTATACGCGTTTTACATCGAATTTTCACTCTGTTGTTTGATCATTAAATTTGCTGTTCTTCAATATAATGCTACTTAAGACACAGTGGCCTCTTTCAACCTTATTCGAGAATCGAATTTCAGCCGAAATAAAATACACCAGCTTTGATCCTCTCCACTGAGAAGGTCGATGGAGGCGAACACAAATACAAATGTATTGCGCTTGTTTCCATTGCGCAGACAGGATACGATGGAAAAGTAATATACTAAAAAGAAATGAAATAGTGAGATGTTTGCGCCCTCAGCCTATTACGCGATGGATTCTGATTTTGTACCTGGGCAGAATGAAGCGATTGGGTTAATCTGGTCGAGATTCGATCCACTGCCTCCAGGTAAAGAGCACTTTACTTCAATCACTCGACCACTGCGCATCTCTAACATCTTTCCAGACATACTGCCAATACGTTTCACGGATCTATTCCCTCCCTTGTCTTGACACAGCTCCTTCGAAGATCACATGATCAAGCCGGCCATGACACCAAGATGGCGGCCATGTGTAGCGGTGAGGGGGTCTTTCGACCCCACCTGGGAATAATTTGGAGCCTGTTCTGTGACCCCCTGATATTTTGATGGTCACATTCAGTAATGTCGCCGGGATGATTTTGCTATGGGAAAATTGCTCACGGTAGCAGGCCTGTTTAGCTAGCATCTAGCTCACGTGTGAATTGTAGCCCGATAATACTGTAAAGTTTGTTCATTTTCGGGACACTCCGGATGAAGGGGAAAGAGAGTGGTGGTGGAGGCAATTGTGGTGGGAGTGGTGGGGGATGGAATGGCGGGCAGGGATGAAGGTAGACAGCCTGGTTTGGGGCAAGATAGGAAGGTATACCGGATTGTCCGTATTTTCTTCTTTCTTTCTTTCTTTCTTTCTTTCTTACTTTCTTTCTTTCTTTCTTTTCATTCTTTTCTTTTTATCTAGACAGAGTGATTGGAAGGAGGACGGAAGGAATGGATAAATAACCAATTTAGTCCTGTGATTGTCTGTATGGTGTCTTTGTGTGTGTGTGTGTGTGTGTGTGTGTTTGTCTTTGTGTGTGTGTGTGCGTGTGTTTGTGTATGTGTAAGCTAGCCTGCTTGATAGTCTGTCTGATTGTCTATCTCTCCTCTCTCTCCCTCTCTCTCTCTCTCTCTCTCTCTCTCTCTCTCTCTCTCTCTCTCTCTCTCTCTCCTTTCTCTCTCCCCTTCTCCATTTCTCCATATCTTTTTCTTTCTTTATCTCTCTCCATCTGACTATTTATCTATCTATCTATCTATCTATCTATTTCTTATTTACTCACTGTCATTCTTTATTTATTCAATTATTTATGTCTCTACCTCTATCTATTATCACCTTGCTATTTTTCTGTCTTACCTAATGATAAAATCTAATTATAAAATATAACTTTTCTTGTTTGCATATCTTATCTTTGTTGATTTTTATTCCTGATTTCCAAAGCTTATTATGACCAATTTTCGTTTTTGTGTTTCATTAAAATGTATTAGATCTACATTTTTGAAAATGTGTTTTGCTATTTTAATTGAATCACTAAAAATAATTAACTTGAATATTACGAAGATCGCAGAGAACATAACAAAAGAAAAAGAAATTCATTTATCAATACATACATTTTGTAAAATCTATTTTGATGTTTTAATTGAATCACTTGAAAGAAAATAGAATTATTAACATTAGATCTACATTAGTTTTAATAATTCAAAGATTGCGCAGGTCATAAATACAAATTGCATCGAATTTTTATTTTATTTATTCTTCTTCTCTTTTCTAGGTTTACGGCATGCTGGGCAATCATATTCAACGCAGCCGTCATGTGACAGGAAATCGTCGTATTACTATGGCAACAGTGGTGTGACGTCATCAATGCATCCGTCTTCGTTCTTTGATAAATGTTAATCTACAGTTAAAAACTATTTCACTTTTTAATTGTTATCATTGTCATTATCCAGACATCGTCCCTGGCTTGTTAGTCCAATTTTATTCATGTGCCTCGCTAACAAATCAAATTATATATTTATGACATTCAAGTGACAGCATACTTTCAAACTTTCATACTGTCAATATTTAAGTTTGAAGCTGTCGAAATCATAGCGCTGTAAAATTACAATCTTCTTAAAAGCATAAAGGAGATATAAAGTGCCCCATTTAAGTGCTATTATTTATTGTGATTTAAGTGCTTAGTTTGTTTACTCACAAAATTATGTCCATCTTCCACCAAGAGAGACATTACAAGATTTGCTTTAACCTTCCAAGAACAAGCCAAATTGTCAGAAATTTAGGTGTCTTATTACTATTCATGAATAATATCAAGCGACGTTCGCAGTGCCTTATAAACCAAAACAATCTACGGTTATTTGAATCACACACACAAATAATGTTAGAAAAAGGTTTTACTTTCTTACTCAATAAAATTTTCTCGTCACTGTTAATAAAATATAAAGATAAGCCACTGTTGGGTTATTATAGCAAGGTAAAATAAAGTACAGTATCGTGAAATAAAGATAATGATTCCCAACAATAATGGACACTTATACTGTCTTGTCCATTATTGTTGGGAATCATTATCTTTGTTTCACGATACTGTACTTTATTTTACCTTGTTAATAAAATAATATAGTCTATTGAAGAAACATGTTTAATTGGCGCCAATGTTTGTTTCAATACAGTTTTTAATCGTGTTGTACTGTTAACATCTTCTCTATAATAAATATAACTATAATTACGAATTTGAAATCAGAAATTGAACTTTGTAACATAATAATTGATACTATTCATTATTCACGGGGCTGGTTATCAAGGTTAATAAATTACTTCCAGGGTGAATATGTTTTTCTAATGACCCTTGGGGCTCCCACTTTCAATGAGTCGAACATCGTCGCAATGGCTCATAAAACCAGATTTTAAGTTATTTCACAGACCCTTAAAACTATGCCTCACCAACTCCAAATCAAATATCCACCCAAACCCTAACTTGAGGGGCGTGGCCATGATGGCAATGTAATCCAGATATTTTCTGAAAAAGAATGGTTGCAAAACGATCTGTCATACTGTGCACGCATTTCACTCACATCATAGATCTAGCTCGTATAACTATTATTATAGTGAAGTCCATTAAGTGTCAATGAGCAAAATAGAGCATGCAACTATTTTTTTCTAGAAAATGCCTGGATCATTCTGCCTCTGTGTCCGCTGCCATATCCTCGACAAGGTCATATTACGTTGAAATGTCAGACGATATTGCAGGTGTTGAAGAGTATTATGAAAGAGATAGGGGGAAATATGAATGGCATGTCACGTGCGTTGTCCCAGCATTCTTCAATGTGCCACGACTTGCTATTCTTGCAGTATTGATAACTTGTGACGTTATGGAAGACCTTTGGGAGAAAGGATTCACGGGAAGGGGGAAGAATCCATCGCAGCAGAAACGAAATCGGCCGTTGAGAGTGGAAGTCAAGAGGGCTGCGACATTTGTCAATATTTGTATATGGTTGTCGATGTTTTTTGTTGGTTATAATATTGTTTTATCAGTTGCGTTTATAATAATATTATGCAGCATACACGTGTTTTATAATAGGATTCAGATTTTCTACATATGGCTCGAATTGTATATTTTGTCTTATTGTATCATATCACTGCTATTATTGCTACCAAGATGAAACTTGTTTCGTATTTCGTTGTGTCCGAATCAAAATATTGATTAAGAATAAGTTAAAGATCATGAATTGTTGTTTTAGCTGTACATTTATACAATTCATTACATAAGATGTGGACATTTTATTTCTTCAATTAATGTTAAAAATGAATTTGTATAAATTATTATTTATTTCGACCTTTGTATTTTGTAAGTAATTTGAAGAGCATGGTAATGAGTGATGCCTTGGCTGTTTTGTAAGAAATCATTATTTTAATCCTGTTTTTAAGATAACATTACTTTAGGCAATGTGTGTAATAGACAATGCTGAATTGCAATGGGGAATGCATATCCACGTATGTCTATCAATACGCTATTTTTAACGGCTTTATACTTTAACGTTAAACTTTCTCTTATTTCTCTGAGAATGAAAAAGACAAGGAAATGTATTAAAAATACTCTACCAGAACGCAATAGAAGGCAATTCAACGTTTTTGGTATTAAACCTTTGTCGAGAGCAAAAACAACTCAACTATTAAGGACTTCCACCTGAAGCCAAGTATTAATTTTCAATCACCAAAATTTTGTCATTTGTGTTATTCTTATTGATAATGGTTAAATTCCAAAACCTCGAATTGTCCTCTATTGTGTTCTGGTGGAATAATAATATCTTTTGATATATTTCCTGTCCTTTTTTATTCAATACAAACTCAACGTTCGCTTGACTTTTCTTTTTTCTGAGAACGATGTTGGAAGATTGATATTTTTGCCTTTTATTTATATTTTCCTTTGGCTCCCATTGGCACATCGCAATCGTTATCATGTCATTATGAATAATTAAAATGATTTTGGAATCCCTATAAATATTTTTACATATACTGCAGCATATACTATGACAAACACTACTGAAATTGTGTGTTTATAATAATTATCCTGATATTAGTAATCAACTCTGTTATTCCACGATGTAAACCAAAGACTGTCTCCTCTTATCCCTGAAACTCAAGTTGTAATCCGTTCGTGAATATTAATTAATGCTTCAACAAATCTGTTTTAATATCTATATCTATGAATATTTACTTTTACTTTTTGTGTTTCTCATATTCTATTATCATCTCAAACGTCAAGGGTTTTAGTTTGCCATTAATTTGTAAATTGAATTAATGTCTTTTCATTAATTTGATTTGTATCAATAAATGCATCTTATTCTTCTTCAATTAAACTGACAAACTCAAAAATACTGAGTTTTACTGTCGACACTCTTTATAAGATCAGATTATGATTAGTAATCATAATAATATACTGCACTGTTTGTGATATTATGCTTTAATCCTTCCTTAAATACAAAAAGATTATTAATATTCTTAATTTCTAGATTCAACTTATAGCCTAATCTTTCAGTGTTAGGAATATAGGAATACATAATGTCACAATCATTTTTAGAAGATGGATAATTAATGATAAGAGCATTAAAGCGCCTCGTTGTTCTGTTACTGTTAAATAAATCATTTACATGAGTCTTATAAAATGTAGAATTTTTGCTTTAACTTTTTATTTTTATTTTTTATTGTTTTTATAAAGACCGTTATTGCAAGACTACTTGATAATTGGCAAATCGGTTGTCAAATACACGCAAGACCCTTCCTTTCAGGTTCAATGTAACACCCTTAGGGTGGTTTTGCATAATTTACGGTTTCATGACAATTCAATTTTTTTTTTTTTTCTTTAAACGAATTTTGTTTTGCTTTGTTTGGATTTATTTTGAGTTATTTTTTATTATTTCATTTGGGCGTAAAGAGGGGGGGGGGGGAGGGAGGACGGGGTTGCTGTTGTCTTATATGTTTCAGGGTGGATTTTTTTTTCCCTTTTGACTTCTTTTCTTATTATTATTATTATTATGGATGGGTTGCACAGATGTCATGAACATGAAAAACGTTCAATCATTATTATTGATTAGCATAATAAATTATCTATTTTATAAAGAATTTACTTACTTCCGCAGTGTGTGAAATCGAAATTGATTATGTTTATTCCCATCAATCTTGTATCTCGTGCATTTTTGCTATTGTACTTTAATATAAAATGAATGTTCTCTAAAGTGCTTTTATTTTGCCCCCGTCCCATTCTAAATGTTCATATAACATTAATTGTCAACATAGTCAGCGGCATCACAGTTGTCGCATAGACGTCCGTCTATCGTATTCAGTGGATTCAATAAACGATTATAGTCGCGGTAGCCTTAACGCGGACACGGCCAGTGATTTATTTACAATTAGCTTTTCGTTTTTGTGGGGTTTATTGTTTGCATGGATGGATGTCGGATTTGTTTTTTGGTGATTTTATAGGGGGGCGGGGTGTTATTGTTGTTGTGTTGTTGTTTTTTGTGTTGTTTTGTTGTTGTTGTTGTTGTTGTTGTTGTTTTTTGTCTTTTGGTTTGTTTTTGTTTTTGTGGGTTTTTTTTAGGGGGGCGTTAATTGGTATTTTTATTTGTTTTGTTTAATTGTTGTTGGGTTTTTTTTATTGGGGTGGGGTGGTCTTTTTTCTTTCTTTTTTTTTTTAATTAACATTTTGCAGTGCATAATTCTAAAAATCACTTGTTATCGTTTTTGTTTACCTTCATAAAGGCAAATCACTTATTAAAAAACATTGATGGTAGAGAAAGAAATTGCTTACTTACACATTTGTATTCATTGGTTCAATACTGAGTCGAGATTGATTTTCACGTGTTGGGCAAATGCCAGAAACACATGTCTATCTTTATTTGCAATAACTGCACTGCAAAGCATTATAATAAAAAATATACATGATTTATACTACCCATATACATAATTTATACTATCTATATACATGATTTATTCTACCCATATACATACAATAATTCATTTTGTATTCGATGTATTATCGGATGTGCCTAAGCTTTAAAATCGATGTATATAATTCATTCAAAAACTTCAAAAACGTATTCATATCATTATGCATTTATTTATACAAGGTCCATCGTTGCTGATATTTTTGAAATGGCCCTGCTGTCGAACATGTACTTTTATCCTCATTAGATTTCTCCTTATTTAAAATCAAAAGTGCCTTTCTATCATTCAATTGCCTCCATTAATGTAATTCTGTGAATCATCACAAATCCACATCGTGTCTATTGTAATAAAAGGTTTTTTTTTCTATTTTGTACAATAAAACGTGAAATCTTAAGATATCAACTCAACTGTGTGATTTCAGTGTTTTTATTGAATTATGAAATCGTATATACTAAGGCCGTGATTATATTGACAGAATGAGATTGGTGGTTGTCAACGTGGTCTAGAGGTAGACATCTGGGCTGGTGATCGAAATGTTTATATCCCTTGTTCGAATCCCAGTATGGCGAGATTTTGAGTCCCTGGGACAATTTTTAACGCATTTTTTCCCCTCGCCGTACTCGGGTGTAAGATGAGTACCTGGCTATTGGTGTGTTCAGATCTTGTCAGTAGCACCTCTGTATGCTTCCCAGGTAATGAGAAGGTTTTTTTTAATGTAACGGCCTGTCAGTGAAACTTCGTAAAGCACATTTATTGAGAAAAAAACAACATAAGAAAGCTCTTTATTTCAACCAATGATTAAAGACTTAAGTGTATGAAAACCGAGAGAAGAAGGCAACATACTTCCGGAGGAAAGAAACGAAAAAAATACAGTGGTCAAGAGGATATGATCCCACGTCCTTTGCGATAGCAACGAATCTCCTCGGGATAGCATTCATCAACCCAATCGACCACCGAGTCTCTTAGAAAAAGATCGGAATCATAAACGTCACACCTTCTTAAACTTGCAGCTTTTTCGATAGGATTTACCCTATGCGTGTGTGATCTAAATTTAGACACAGACTTGTATTGCTTCATGGGTCTATCAATCTCTATATTTTTTAGGTAATTTTATTTCATCAAGACTTCTTATTAAAAACAATAATTGTGAAAAGATATGTTACGATACTCATGGATGACAGTCCGAGTATGCGACCAAGCTTTTCCATTATATTGTTTTTGCATCATTCAACAACTATGATCACAGCTTAAGATTGTCTTTCTTCGCCAAAAATTAATCACTCAATCACTAACCTATTCACTCACTCAGTGCTCATTGAGACTTCGGATACTTGAGGCTGGAATAAGATATCGCCACCGGTTTCAGTCCGCTACCAGTCTTTCGGCGTGCGGTCTGCAGGGTGAGGCTTCAGCCTCTAGTCTCTAAACTCTTCTTCAATACTTTTCCTCCAAGCTTTTTTTTTCGGTCTCTTGGCTTCGTCTGTCCTGCGGTGTCCTTTGTAAAGCTGATCTGGAACCAATTTTGCGGGTATCCTGCATACGTGGCCAAGCCCCCTCCAACGCCTTTCACTCATGGTATAATAATATGATAAGGAGCCCTCCACCAGTTGGACACTTTATGAAGCCATCGATAGTAATGTGAGCAATCATGTGTCGTTGACCAAAGTTAAACACTGGACATATAGGGATATTTGGTGAAGATGCGATGATGGTGATGATGACAGTTATAATAAAGATGAGGGATGTGAACGATGAGGATATAATGATGACGACTATGATGATGATGATGATGATGATGATGATTCAGGGGATGCTGGTGATGGACCGAAAGAGGAAGATTGCGTTGATGATGATGATATTGATTTTTGTTATCCTCTTTGTGCTGGCGGTGTAGAAGGCGGTGATTTATTATATTTTAATATCGTTCCCGTCCTTTGAAATATAAAGGAATGATATGCGGAAAATTATCCAGATCAAATAATCCATTTGTCAGGTTGACAAATTAATACAATGTCTACCATGTGAAATGTTTTTAGAGTTTTAAGCATTTCGGTAAACATACTATTATTATAACACAGGGTCAAGTAATTATATTTTTGCCGATTTTAATATAAATACTGATGTACAATACTCTTAATTCATTGCATTTTAGAAGCATAATCAAAATCAGCCAACCCAATTTTAATAATATTTAATTTCGAATTATTTGCATTAAGGACCTGTCAGAAGGAAAGAACAGAACAATTTTATCTTCATCAGAAAAATACAAATAGGCCTACATAAAGCACAGAACTGTAAAAGAGATTTAAACATTAATAATAATGTAATTTCATGAATAGTAATTTCACTATTTACGCTACATAGTTTTCGCATGTCAAGGACGATATGTATATCTAGATATTCCAGGCCTACTGACCAATACCTGCCCTCACTTCGGAGAGTGCATTTCGTTGACGTTATGCTAATGATAGCATAACGATCATCGAATACAGATCTCACTATTAAAAAATATAATAAACTACGAGGCACAATATGGAGACGTTCTAGATTTAAAATGACTCACTTTATAGAGGTTGTGATGCTTCTTTTTGTTTTGTTTTTTCATTTCAAGAAAATAATTGAATTTCTTTAATTTAAATTCATTCCTCGGAAACATTCACAAAGTATCAGAGTTTTAAAAAAAATAATTTGTAGGTTATTATATTTGTCATTTTGGTCATTGAATTCGCGAGCGAGGATTCGAGTCTCATTGGAAGCACCATGTCTTGAGCAAGGTTGTTATGCAGTAACTGCCTTCATTGGATTGGCAGTACAGATGTCCACATACGGTTAACGCTCGGTGACCGTTAAAACCAAGATTGATTATATATTGTATTACCCAACGACGCTGCATTTAATATTGGAGGATTTTTTTATCCACTTTATTAACATTTATATTAAGATACATGTATTTCAATTATTATAGCGGGCACCCGCTGAGCTGACTTCGGTCGCTGCCATGATGATTCAGACAATTTTCCGGGGGCACCCTCCTCCGCCTCCCTCCTCTTCCCCCGCTGTGAACAGGATAATTCATTCACGACAGTGAATAAACAATAATAGTAAATATTGGCAATGAAATAAAGAGAGTTGTGATAATTAGCAATGAATACGATAAAAAAAAAGTTTTTTTGAAAATTTTAGGTATGTTATGGTCACTTTGATTGAGACTATGGTTTGTTGGTTTCTTTTCTTATCGACTTCTGGAGTGCAGAGGAGTGTAAGTATAATGTCTGTATGTGTGTCTGAATTCGTCTCCGACAATGTCTGCTTCTGTTTGTGCAACCCAGAGACATACAAACTCGCAGATAAACGGACCTGGTGACAGAAAATGTTAAACGGGATCTAAACCAGTTAAGGAGAACCAGACATTGAAAGTTAAAGAAGTAACGCGCATATTTAAAAAAAAGAAAGAAGGAGAGAAAAGAAGGAGAAAGAAAAATAATTTCCAAATACCGACCGTTGCCATCGAGGAAGAAAAAAAAGCCAAGGGAGAGAATCCAAAGAAAGAAAGACAGGAAACTGAAGTATCCCATCAGGCATCAGACAGGACCCATGCAATAACCATTGTGCAACAGTTTTCGTTATACAGATGTCCTCTCTTTGGGTCGGGGTAACCCTCCCTGAATGTGTCCTGGAACCAATAAAAATTGGAGCTGCTTAAGTCAGGTCTGCTATCCGCCTGTTTGGAGTCGGATGTTTATCATCCATAATGGCTGTACCTGGAGCTATCGACGCATGCATGGACAGGTAAAGATTTCTACCATGAGAAGGCAATCAAAGTTAACCACCTTCTTGCTATGTCATAATTTATACCTAGATAACTATACCTTTCGGTAGATTTTTGGAATAAAAGAAAGGCTCCCTGGGACTAAACAATAAACCAAAAATTAGAGAAAATAAAACCTAGAAATCTTATAATATAGCTCACTGTCATTCATTTTATTGTGCCCATTATACTTAGTGGTGATTCCCTGACATTCAACCTATGTGAGGCTCATATTGATAAGCACGATTAAAAAGCGATTTCCAGTAGAATACTGACAAGATCTTACTGAAAGCCCATTATACAACCGAACATTTCTTGTAAGGCCAAAAGAAAATGCTAGATTAAGAAATCCCTGCCATCGAGGAATTCTACACCCTCTCCCTCATCTCCCAAAATAAAAAAAGGCTTAAAAAGAGTGATAGTTGGGAAATATAAATCTGGATCCAAATGTCTATTTTTGTATGATCATTGTAGTTGCATAAGTTTAGACATTTCTTGGGCGGTGATTAGTCGATATCAATTTCAATTTCCCGCAGACACATTAAAGACTTCTCAGGAAATCAAGAAGTGTCAAATAGCTAACCAATCCTCACAAAAGGCAGACATAGCTCCTGGATGCCACACTCTCAGGCATTCACCATCCCAAAATTAAACACTACATACATGCAAATGAGCTTTTAACCAAGAGGCACCAAATAGTGGAATGACCATCCGGAGGAAATAGAACTATTGTCAACAAAACATTGAGACGTTTTCCATCTTGGAGGCATACACAACACAGTACAGCAAATTTCGCCAGCACAATGGCCTTGGTTGTCCTAAGGAAGTAGAAAAAGATTTGTTCTTTTTTTTTTTTTCCAAAAAAATACCAATATAAATCGCTGGAATTCAGAATCTTATCGGATTTTTGTTTAAAAAAAGTGTCATGGAATAAATTCCATCAATAAGATATCACGATTGCCACGTCGTAAAAATAATATCAAGTAATATAAGTACATATTAACTAAAATTGATTCTACAGGGGCAACATGAGCTATTCTGAGTGAATGTCATGCACACTATGATAGATTAAGAATTCTTTATCCGAAAGGATATCATCCCAAAACTACAATGGCTTTTATTCATATACCCAATGAAGCAGAGGAAAACTTGAAACCAGGAGCCAATTTTCAATTTTATATAGTCAATGCACTCCCAGCGACACAGTATCATCAGTGACAGAGAGCCACAGACAGAATCTTTATTTTATGTAAAACTTTGACTATTATAATTTTTAATTCAATTATTCAATTATTGGTGATGGTGCAACAGTTGTTGGTAGGGATGTTGGTGGGGTGGTGTTGTTATTAGTGGTGGTGGTGATGTTGATAGGAATTTTGTTGTTGGTAATGTTGGTGGGGTGATGTTGTTATCAGTGGTGGTGGTGGTGTCATTGTTATTGATGGTGGTAGTGATAATGTTGTTGTTATCGATGGTGATGTCATTGTTATTGGTGGTGGTGGTGATAAGGTTGTTTTTATCGGTGGTGATGTTATTGTTATTGATGATGGTGGTGATAATGTTGTTTGTATCGGTGGTGATGTCATTGCTGCTGTTGCTAATGTTATGGTTATTTTGCAATACGTTAGATGATTTGAATACCATAAATTTCCGCTGCTGTCAATGCCATAACGACGGAATGATACGAATTTTTATTTTCCCCTTTTGTCTTCTTTTGAAAGATCTGTGATAGTCTACCTTTTTGCATTAGTTTCGTATATCATAAAATCTCGTAAGCATTATTGAGCGGTTAGCATTAGTTTCGCATATTATACAATCTCGTAAGCATTATTGAGTGGTTAGGCCATGAGAGATCGAATGTTAACTTTTTTTTTCCTCCAGAAAAGTCTACATTCTTTTGACACGATGGACGCTGCCTAATCATTATTTCAAAGCGCAAAGTTTCAAATTTATGATTTCAAACAAACATTGAAGTGATTTGAAAACTGTAATAAAACGCTGCTTGAGAATTCTTGTTGCATAGACTGATTCTCCTGTAATTTCACAATGATGGAACACGATTCACCTGCGTTATTCTAAGATGATATTGTCCCGGAACTTTATCACAATAATATTAATGGAAAATGCCATTCTTATATTCATCTGTTTTCATCGTGCAACTCTATCATGTCTCGAGCTTTGGCTTACCTTGTTTATTTCCCATTCATTCGTTTATTTTACAATCAGTTTTAACATTGGCATAAATGTGCAACACACTACAACACACTAGACCAGCATGTAGGCGAGTGTGTTGACAATGTGTTAAAAATAAACCTCGTCATTGGCACATTGAGTAAATGAAATATGGCATCACTTAGATCTAGCTACGAATGAAAGGAAAAAAAAAAAAAAGAAAGAAAAGAAAGAGTGTTTCTTTATAATCAACATAGTCTTGTTTCTTCTCAAAATGTTTAACGCACTCTACCGAAGTTCCCTGGCGTGGCTTTACATTCTAAAATCCTCTTCAACACCCAGTGAGCCCTATGGAAATGAAAAGACTATCCTTTAGTATACTTACCATATCAATCTGTCTCTTCCTAAAGCTAAGTACCTATTTTATACCTGAGTGCTGTGAGGCAATTGCAACATCACGTCCTTCGGGGAATCAAACTGGGGACCTCTGATTCACTACCTGAATGTTTACCTCTAGGCCAGTGTCCTGCGTGGTCATTCAAAAAAAAGAAGAGAGCGTGAGATAATGGACTGATTTTATTCTGAGGAATTATAAAAGCGAAATTTTGGATAAGTCGAAATAAAGGCTAAAACTTAAATATCATTCATATCACTTTAAGCTGATGATCGTAGTACTAAGTTGAAACTATACATGGCATACTGACAAAAATATTACAATAATTTGATAAAAAAGTGTTATTACTAAAAAAGAGGGAAAAAATCCTTTTTAATTTGTTGCTGTTGGAATTAGAAATTATGGAATAACTAAAGAATCAAGAATGGAGAAAAGGTTGATGATGATTTTAAATACGGGAATTAGTGATACATATAATATTGGCTCATGACAATAGGAGGTTAACACCGTAAATGCGTACTTTCAGTAATACAATCATGTACTATTCAATTTGATTGAATTTTGTTAGTTTACAGCAGGAAGAAGGAGAGGAACCATTACCCCCCTTGTCTTTGTCGTATAATAATTCTGTCTCTTTGCCTAAATGAATATCCAGTTAACGAAATGCTGATTAAAATTTGTATTAAATGGTGATTGTGTTTGGTGTTTTCTACACCTTTCTAATGGCGTATAGACATGAAATTATAAAACTGAAAGAAAGATATTCTTTTAAAACCATTATAAGTGGATAGGACTATCCATTGTCCAGTTTAATCTACACATTTTCCCCACCTCTCTCGCCCACCCATGTGCCGATTAGACCATCGAGGTAGAAGGGTTGGGTTATTGATGTCGCATCTTCAACTCCCCACGGGCGTGCGTGACGAATCCTGTAGAAGACGACTGATTGTTTACGTGTCACCATGGAAACGACACCTATGAGTAATCTGCCAGTTGCTCGCAGTCAAAGGCTACATTGTTCTATGAGAGCTCTTCTTCGTGTGTGGCATCCGACCACAAGCTAAGGGGTGGTGAAGAAAGTGATACGAGATGTCTCCCAATGCCGTTGTGATGAGCATTCTGCGTTGGTGGTTGGTCTCACAAAACCTCATCTGGGGGCGATGCTGGCATTTACTCGATGTTACTTTGTATTTGGAGAAGAAGAGTCCAGGACGCGGCCTTTCGCTTTGCCGAGTTCCACCGGTAGTCGTATAGCTTCCATGCCACAAGTGTGGGAGGGACTAAAGCGGATTTCTGAAATAGAGAAGGGATGGGGGTGG